>CM074497.1:10517933-10543878 GCA_037389245.1 Oryzias sinensis | reverse complement strand
GAACTAGAATCCAGCCTCCAAAAACTCTGACAAACACTCACTGTTCCACTCCTGAATGGATGTCTTTGAAGGTTGGAGGAATAAATTCCTTTGACTTGTCACTCCTGTTGGACCCCCACCTGGATCCGGGTCCAGGTCCAGGTTGGTTCCTGTGAAGAATGAAGGTTGCTGGTGTGAATCCTGAGCTCTGACATGGAGAAGATCGTGGACAGTTGGAGATGTTCATCTCACCTCTGAGCAAACATTTCCTCCATTAAGACATCAAACTGCACTTCCTGTTCCACCCTGCAGAGGTCAGTGTTTAAAGATCCCAAAAGCCTCTGTCTGTTTGCAGATGATCTCATGGTGAAGATCTTCACTTTGTTTCTTTGTTTGGTTAAAAGATGAAAAAAGAATCAAAGAAAAAAATCACAACCAGATCAAATGGGATTGAAAAAGCTGAAACTCAGATGATTGATCCTCCTTTCAACTCCTCCAAATCATTTCATCACTTCATGATCCAGAACTCCAAACTAATGTTGGATCAATGGAATCTGATCTCAGCCAGGATCCTTTAGATTCCAACAAAGAGGCTCCCAGCTGAGTCCTAACATTCAAGAACTTCTTCTGAAAGCCTTTGAAATGCAAACATCCACATTCTTTCCATCCGAGCTGTTCCATCAACTCACCCCTCTGACACAAATGCATCTGTTCTTTCTTTGACTTCTTCCTCTGGATTTTCTGAACAGCTTTGTGTCCCTGAAGTCCAACCAGCTCCAGTTTCAAACCAGTTCTGAATGCATAAAGCAGATTCCTGTGGACTTTGGACATGAGGCACCTGGTCTGATCCTGAAACAGATCTTAAATTTGGTTAATCTTTTATGCATTCAACTGTTTTTTTGTAATCATTACCTGGATTGGATTGTTTTCTTCTGTAAAACATCAACAGATTTGGAGTTTTTTTCTCTTTCGGTTTCTTCAAAAACCACATGATGGAATGTGGAGGCGAAAAGGCGTTCCATAATATTTTCTGATATTTTCATTACGCATTACAGGGGTTCTATTTTATTTCTATGCTCTTTTTGATTATGCATTTAATGGATTCTATATATGCATGTTTTCTGCCTGCAGTAACAGATAATATGTGCAGAGGTCGGCAGTAGACCTGTCTGTAACTTTAGGTCTCTGTTTTCTTTCTGTGCTGGAGTGTTTATGGAGTCACAACACCTGCAATGCAGACTAGACAAACCTTTACCCCTCCAAGAGACACCAAGAAGGCTGGGTACTCTTGAGTGCTTTTCCACCAGCAGGCCAAAAAGGTTAAAGGACATGACCCTCCCGTGCACCTGGGCAAACTCTTACACTTGGGGGCTATGCTGGGGCTCACAAGTAAGCCATTACCAGCCCGCCCCCTCTCACCATGAGCAACTCCAGAATGGTAGTGAGTCCAACCCCTGGAGTGACTGTTTCAGAGCCGAGACTGTGAGGCGAGTTGAGCCCACACACAGTCAGTCCAGCCATCCTGGACTATATCTCTGAGTTGCTAAGGAGTGTGTGAAATACGCATATAGAAATTGAACTCATAGGCAAGGCAAGGCAAGTTTATTTGTATAGCACAATTCGTACACAAAGTAATTCAAGGTGCTTCACAAAACAGAAAAATGCATTAAAATCACAATACATCATAGAAATAATCAACGTAAAATTTACTTTAAAAGAAAAGAGAAAATTTGAAAATTGATTTAAAAATAAAGGAAGAAAAGTAAAGAAAAGTGCAGATAGGACCTTTCAGTCATATACACAGCTAAACAGAAATGTTTTAAGTCTAGATTTGAACATGAACACAGAAGAGGCCTGTCTTACGTCTTCAGGGAGGCTGTTCCAGATTTTAGCTGCAGAATATTGAAACGCTGAAATCACTGTTTGTGATTCATATGTTCCATTTTCTTTTGCACACACACAACCCTCCGCATTTGTCCAGATTTGGGACCGGCACAAGAGAATACTGGATTGTGTTCCCTTGTGTTTGTTTGCTTTACATTCATTCATTCATTCATATCATTTCATTATATCTGTTACATCTAACACATGTAATGCTGCTTTCTCATCTATTCATTTCATCCATGTATCCATCCATTTGTTCAAACATTCAAATTCACACCTAAATGTCTTTTTATAGTCACCAATAATATATAAACGTTTTAAACATTGAGAAACATTGAGATTTTTTTGGAGGAAACCTGAGCACCAGGAGAAAACCCCTCAAACATTACACATAAAAAAGGGTTTTAGTTCTCTCTTATCAAAATGAACTACAATATTGATCAATGTGAAGACTTCTTTTATGGGTAAACCTGAACACCAGGAGAAAACCCAAGCAGATTAAACATGAATAAAAAAAGACGAAAACTACTTCTTTTAGTTCCTTTTTTTGTTTTTTAACCAATACGCAACATAACACTGACTAAATGATTAAGATTTATCTAAGGACTAACCTTAGATAACTAAGCAAATTAAACATTAATAAAAAACACAAAAAGATTTTTTCGTGTTTTTTATTATTATTATTTATTTTTTCCATTTCTAGTACACACAATGTGGTGTGTTCCTAATCTTTTTGTTATCCCTTTTGAAAAAACTCAGAAAATCTCTGTTTGGTTTTGTCCTATTTATTGTTCACCTCCTCCTGGAGTTGTTCAAGCTTTGACATGAATACTTCTTGGCCATGGTAAGTCTGTCATCCTTTCTCTGCATCACCTCTTTTGTGTGAGATCCTCTGTGTTTGGATGTTAGTTTATTTATAGTGTTTCTTTAGCCTCAGATGGTTTTCCTTTGGCTTTGTGTGGACCTGAGCAGACTTCATCTAGAGATGGAGCTCTTTTTTCTCACCTCAGTCCTGAGTTCAGGGGTCAGAACTGGACCTGAGGAGTCCAGCTTTGGAACCAGCAGAGAACCAACAACCAGCAGAAACCCACACTGTAGGAAAGACTCCACACTTCTGACTGATGTTCACGTCCACTTTATTCTTCACAGATAAGATTGGAACAGAACACTGAGAACCAAACAGAACAGATAAACAGTTCTAATATCTACTAGAAAACATAAAATCACAAGAACACCAGACACAAAAACCAGTCTGGTTCTTTAGCCGCCTCTTCCTTCATACATTTAGGAGAAATCTTTTCCTAAAGAAATTATTTGCTCATATGACCCAAAAAATATCAACTGCAGTCGCTACTTTTTAAAAACTATAATGAAATGTTCACTGATCACATAAAAAGTGCTAGAATTAGACAAAATATTTCCAGTGTTGTCATGGTAACACAGGCAAAGACAACATACACATTGTATCAGCATAAACTACAACCATATGAAGCTGTTCAAGAGATGAAGAGTAAACCCCTTGTGCTATCTTAGATGACCCCACCCTTGCATTGACGTGTTCTCCCTACCATGACAAAGGTGGATAAAGGTGGAAAGATTTCATGTAATCCATGGACACCAGTGAAGATCACAAATCATTGAAGAAAAAAGGTTCAGCGCACTGTATAGTGGGTCTAGATGACCCAACTCCCAATGTTAAAGTGCCTAGGATAGCACAAGGTTTAAAAACACTTAACTTCCTGATTTCATTGACAGCAAATGTTCCTAAAGATCTGACCCTCTAAAATCTCCAATAGCAGCTCAGCAGAAACTCTGATCTTTCTTCTCCTTGCAGATCTTGATGTGGAGGGGTGAAGCCTGTAGAGGAAGCATCTTTTTGCAGGTGGTGCTGCAGCTTTGGGCATGTTTTCCAACTCTTTAGCTTCTGCTGTTCATGGAGTCGTGTCCCTCTGTTCTTGGAAAGGAGAAACCTGCAGAGAACTTTTCCCATTTCCACTCCCTCCTTTCAGCTGCTGCCCACTGTTCCCCTCTGAATCAGGAGGGAGGAGCTCTCATCTGTTCTGCCCACCCCCATCTACAAAGACATCAGCACCACCTGAACATTCCAAAGCTCTTTTCCAACCATTTCTACTGAGAAGGAACCAAACACATGAAGATTAGAACAGCTGGAACAGGATGAGGGGGAAGGCTAAAGATTCAAGTCTGTTTGTGAGTCAAAGATAGAATGAAGACAAAAGCCTTTTGACAATTAGATGCAGTTCTGCAAACAGCCAGCAAGTGTCTCCCTTCTCCCTCCTGCTTCAATGCAGTTGGTGCTGTTGCAGCAGCTGATCCACTCTGTTCATTCATGTCCTCTGGAGAAAACAGGCTTTATGCTCAGAAAGTTTCTACTAGTTTAGATATTCTAGAAAATGAGGAGATTCAACTGGATTTAGATGAAACTTCTTTAAAACTGGAGCTAAAAATGCTTTCAGCATGAAAAGGAAAAGAGCTTTATCCACAAAACACCAAAGAAAAAGGAAGTTCAGTCAGAAAACTGTGGAAAACATCAATCAAAGCAAAACTCTGAGTCTTTCAAACTGCATGAGTCAATATTTGATTATCAACAGAACAGAGATGATAGAAAAATGATTCAACTGAGAGACTTTTACTCACTAACTGAGATCAGACGGGATTTCTGCTCCAAAAACTGACTTCAAAGGACTTGAATCCAAACCAGTGAGTCATGTGACCACAGCGTTTGTCCGTGTCTACACTATGAACATTCTGGTCACATGACCATGTTGGAGATTTCTGAATGAAACTCTGTGTTTGTTTGTCAATGAGAGTTTCTGGAGAACAGAAATCAAGTGTGAAACATCTGGAACCAGAATCTAGTGATCCAGAGTTCTGGTTCTGTCACTGTTCCAGAGACAGAACCAGGATCCAACGCATGACTGTGTTTTCCCCTGATCCACACATAGATCTATGTCATCTAGAAATGTTCTGTCTGATTAATGATTCCCTCAATCCTTGATTGGTCCATCCCAAACTCACATCTGTCCATCATATAAAGATCAAAGAAGAAAGTGATGATATAGAAAAGAATCTGTTTGTCTGCAGGTCTGTTTTTCCTCCATCACTCTGCTCTCCACCTCCCAGGAACACCGTCCAGTCACAACATCTCTGCAGACCAGCTGCTGCAGCTGCTCCACTCTGCTCCTCCAGGAGGAACATCAGACTCACCAGCCCAGCCCCGTCCACCTGCAGAGAGAAAGTAGAGAGACAGAGATGAAGGATTGTCTCCTGATCCTGGTCTGTCAGCAGTGGCGCCTCCAGAAATTGTTCATGGGGGTGGCCGGTAGGGGGCCACATTAAATCTTGGGGTGGCAAACAAAAACCCTGACCCATATTTTATAAATTCATTGTACTAAACGTAGTAAAACAACCTTTAGAAAACCAACAGAAATTTAAATGCCTACTGATACTTTGTAGAACATTAACTTTTAGTAGATACTACTATAGATTCTAGTAGATATCATCAGATCAGTGTTTTTCAACCTTTTTGAGCCACGGCACACTTTAACCTTGACAAAAATCCTGTCTGTATGATCTGCAGCCCCTCCACAATCTCACATGCATTTTGTGATAATTGTGGTAGAAAAAGATGGAAGTTGCAGCTGTTTTTCTAAAAGATGGAATAAAAGTTAAGTTAGAAGATTTAAAAAACGTTTGATGTGTGTTTGTTGTTGTTTCAAGACGTTAAGAGGAGAGACTCATTGTGCGCCGAAATGCTGTCACTTTAACCCAATGCATCATGGGAGATGTAGTGATGGCAGAGAGACTAGCGCCTCTGAGCTTCTTTGTTTTCTTCACTTGTTCCACGTTCTGACACCGGATTCTGTGGAAAGCTACACCGCTAAAGACGAGCTTTGGCTGGTATTTTTGTTAGAAATGAGAGACTTTATGAGCTTAATCGAATCAAGGGTGTGAAAACTTTAACCACTTCTGATTGGTCAGACTGAGGACATGTGATTAAGCCTCCAAGAATGATTGGTGGAGACAGTAAAAGGGGCGGGACTTTTCAGAAAACAGTTAATACTGGAGTTAAATCGCGGTACCGTCATTCTTATCAAAATATCTTCAATAGAATCAAATAAACACTAAGAAAAAAGTATTTTACGATCTCTCATATTCCTAACTTCTCAGTGCTTTATCAGGGTTTGTTTGGATGAACACAGAGCTGAAATCCTGGAGATGGTAAATGTTTTTAGATCAGTTAATGAGGGCATCTCCCACGGCACACCTGACCACACTGGTTGAAAAACACTGCATTAGTAGATACTACTATACTGATATATTTTTATTTGTTTTGTTTCTATTTCATGCTTAGGTCTGTCTGCTTGGGGTGTTCGACTTTTGACTGGGATAAATCTATAATGAACAAAAATTAAAATCAGTTGTTCTGAAATAAAAATAACAATACCCTTCCATGGCAATTATTAATTATTTCTGTAGACGTTTCTTTTCAGGCTAATAAACATAAAACAGTTTTATTAATAGGGCAACATAATTCTAACTTCACCAGTTGGTCCAGGAACAGGTGGAGCCCCTTTAGCTGAGTTCTGCCTTGCTTCTCTGACCAATGATGCTGACTGTCCCTCATCTGATGCCGTCTCATCTTTGTCTTCCTCATTCTCTTCTGTCATTCATGCTGGCTGAGGATCATGCTGCGCTGTCTCATCTTCTTCCTCCTCACTACTCCTCTGTTGTTCCCCTACAATCTCTTTCCTTCCTTCTGATGTACTTTTCTTCTTAAAATAAGAATATATGTTGAATTTCTCTTCATTCTCTGAAAATTGACTTACACAAGCATCAACTAATGTCTATATGTAACTATGTGGAAACAGGACAAAAACACATCAAAATGTTGCTGTAACACAACAACCAATAGTGCCATGAAATGAGAGGCGCATGTGACAGGGACATCCTTTTTTACGTATTTTTAAAAAGTAATGGGACATCCACCACTGTTAATGATGTGGCGTATTTGCACCAAGTATTTGCACACAATAAAGATCAGGTGATCTAAAGAACAGTAAACAGATTGTTAAAAGACCCCACAGAAAATAGGTAACAGGCATGAAAAGAAATGTAGTGTTTTGGGATGTGTGATTGTGTGCCTGTATGCGTGCGTGTGCGCGCATGTGTGCGTGCTTGCATTTGTGCTGAAACCGGTGCTCACGCGATGCAGGCAGGAAGAGAGGGGGGAGAGCGCGTGTGAGTGTGTGGAGCGCATACACGCGCACTTCAGTCGCCATTTTGGACTTAAGGAAAAAGTAATAAAGAAAGTTCATCTTTAGCAACTGATACTGGCTCCTGTGTCTAACCGGCTCGGCGGTTCTGAGGGTTCGAACGCGGAAGTGAACCCCGCGTTGTATTCGTGTTCTGTGTCTAGCGGCACGTCTTTAGATGTATGCGCACTCAAAGACAACAGGGAGGGGAGGGGGTGTAGGCCGATTTAGGTGATCAGAGCGACTTGCCCGCTTGCTGGCTGTGCATTTGGGATGAAACGCACAACTGATGCTACCACAGCTTTTTAGCTTATAGTGACCGTGGGGTGGCCACTGGGGTGGCCAGGTGTCGGACAGGGGTGGCCACGGCCACCCCTGGCCACCCCCTGGTGGCGCCACTGTCTGTCAGTCAGTGATGCAGCACAGCAGCAGAAAGAGCAGCAGGAGCTTCAGTCCTGTTCAGAGCAGCAGCTTCCTGTCATCTTCACCTGTTGGAGCTTCTGCTTCTCTGATTGGCTGACTGTTGTCCTGAACCCTGTCATCATTTTCCTCATAGCTTCACTGAGAAGCTGCAGCTTCACAGGAAACTCTGCATCTTTGCTCTCAGACTAACTTTAGGACCAAACTTCTGGAAGCAGCTGGACTGACTCCAACCCTCTACTGACCTCAGAGTCTGCAGTTTGGAGTTTGGACTCTCCACCAGATCCTGGAGCTGCTGAAGGTCAGAATACTGAAGGTCATTGAACATCAGGTCCAGTTCTATCAGGTGGGACAGGTTGGACTTCAGGGCTGAGTCCAGAGCAGCACAGCTGGTCTTTGACAATCTGCATTTCTTCAACCTGAATCCAGAACAAAGAATTGAGTTTAAAGACAAAGTTCATGTTTTTCATCCTTCACTTCTAAAGATTTCAGAGCTGAAGAAGATCAGAAAGTTTAGAAAAACTCCAACGATGTGAAGCAACAGTAGCAGATCAGAAGAGTCCACCAGAAGCAGAGAAGAAGAACATTCAGGAACATGCAGCTGCTTCAGGAAAGAAGTCCAGATGTGTGACAGTCAAACATCAGCCTGTGGCTGCATCCAAACCAAATGATGTTTCTGCACCAACAGCAGAAAAAGTGTCATGGCGGACAATGAAATAGACCCAAATGCTGAAACCCGAAAGGATCACGCTCAAAGCCTGTTGGCAATGAAGGATTTTATTGCTGAGGATGAACGGGAATTCGTGGAGTTGGAGTTCTGAGGCGAGGAGCTGACTGGCGGTAAGTATCGCTCTTGTAGTGGAGTCTTGTTAAGGGGGTGGTCTCGGAGATCTGCTGGCGGAACGTTGGTTGAGTGTGGCATGTGGCAGAGCGAGGCTGGAGGGCTTGCAGAGATTTGTCCTGAAGACAGAAATGACAGCTTGAGTCAGAAGTTCAGAAGTAATCAAAGGTTCACTAGAACGCGAGGAGCATGAGACCAGGTACTTCACCATAGTTGGCAATGAACTGGCGGTGAATTCTGGAAACCGGCCATCTGATATACTGCGGGCTTGATGATGGAAGTGGCTGCAGCTGGGTCCAATCAGTGGAAGCTCCCGGGGGGACCATGACAGTACCCCCCCCCCGCCCCCCTATCGACTGCCTCCAGGCGGTCTAAGATGCCGATCAGGATGAGCCCGGTAGAAGTCGTCAATCATGAAGTGGTCGAGGATGAAGGAACGAGAGATCCACGAACACTCCTCAGGACCGTAGCCCTCCCAATCCAGGAGGAACTGGAGTCCCCGACCCCTCGACCTTACGGTGAAGGCGGGGGCGCCATCAATGATACGGGCGAGGGCGGGGCCACGGACGGCGGGCAAAGCAGACTCTACAGGATGGGCTAGATCTGTGAAATATGGAACGATGGATGGATCTTGAGTACAGTGGGCAAGCATAGACTGGTAAGATTAATGATTTTGTCAATAACATAGGGACCAATGAAGCGGGGAGCGAGTTTCCGGTACGTGGACTGAATAGGAATGTTCTTAAGCGAGAGCCAAACTTTTACCAGGTGAGTATGAGGGTCCTACCACGCTGTGTCGATTTGCGATCCTGCAGTTAGCCTCCTTGGTATGAAGGAGGGCTGCCTTTGTCTGTCTCCAGACACGCCGGCACCGCTGTAGATGGTGCTGCACAGAATCGACCGCTGAATCGACTTCCTGTGCCGGAAACAGAGGTGGTATGTAACGCAGGGAGGCCTCGAAGGGGGTGACACCGGTAGCAGAGGAGGGATGAGTGTTGTGGGAGTACTCAATCTACACCAGATGAGTAGACCAGTCTGAAGGGTTCTGTGCCGCCACGCAATGGAGAGCCGCCTCCAACTCCTGATTGCCCCGCTCCGCTTGACCATTAGTCTGTGGATGATATCCAGAGGAGAGACTGACAGTGGCTCCCAGGGCAGTGCAAAAAGCCTTCCATACCTGTGACACGAACTGTGGACCCCGGTTGGACACAATATCGGCAGGTATCTCATGGTAACGAAAAACGTGGTGGACGAGAACATTAGCAGTTTCCATGGCCGTAGGAAGTTGAGGTAGTGGAATGAAATGAACACCTTTAGAAAAACAGTCAATGACTGTGAGGATGACAGTTACCATGGGACGGACGAAGACCAGTAACAAAGTCTAGAGAGATGTGTGACCAGGGTCTACCGGGTGTGGGCAATGGTTGGAGCAAACTGGAGGGTTGAGTGTTGGGTGATTTAGCTCGAGCACAGGTGGAGCAGGCCCCAATGTATTCACGCATGTCCTTGTCCATGGTGGGCCAAAAGAAGCGTCGGCGGATGAGGGCTAGGGTCCTATGGATTCTGGCATGACAGGCGATGCAGGATGAATGTCCCCAGGTGATGACGTCAGACCTCAGGGAAGAAAGCACGTATAGAGTACTGTTAGGACAGGGTGCGTGATTTGGTTCCTCACCTTGGGCTTGTTGGACCCTGGATACGATTTCCCAAGTGAGGACACCCACAAAACAGGTGGAAGGGAGAATGGAGGACTCTGCGTTGTCATCGGAGGAGTTGAATTGGCGAGAGAGTGCGTCGGGTCTCACATTGCGGCTGCCGGGACGGTAGGTGATGGTGAAGTTGAATCGGTCAAAGAATCGGCACCAGCGGGCTTGTCTGGAATTAAGCCTTTTAGCACAGCGTAAATAGGCAAGGTTCTTGTGATCAATCCCGGCTATAAAGGGTTGAGCCACCCCCTCCAGCCAGTGACGCCACTCCTCCAGGGCGAGTTTGATGGCCAACAGCTCCCGATTTCCTATGTCATAGTTCTGTTCCGCTGGGGATAACTTCTAGGAAAGGAAAGCACATGGTTTGAGTTTGCCTGACGTGATCTCCCTGAGACAGTACTGCGCCTACTCCCGAGTCAGAAGCATCAACTTCAACCACAAATTGTCGAGCAGGATCTGGTTGGATAAGTATGGGGGCAGAAACGAAGAGGTTCTTAAGTGTGTCAAAGGAGTTCTGAGCTTCAGTAGACCAAACAAATGGTTTAGCAGGTGAGGTGAGTTTGGTCAAAGGAGAGGGAATTTGACTTAAGTTTCGGATAAATCTGCGATAGAAATTTGCAAACCCTAAGAACTGTTGCAATTTTTTCCTGCTAGTAGGTGGTTCCCATGTGGAAACTGCCTCAATTTTGGAGGAATCTGGGCGCATACAACCGGGTTCGAGAATGTAACCTAAAAAAGGAATCGAGGAGATGTGAAACTGACACTTTTCAGCTTTTACAAATAGTCTGTTCTCCATCAGGCGTTCTAACACACATCACACATGAGTTTTGTGCTGTTTAGAATCTTGTGAATAAATAAGGATGTCATCGAGATAAACGGAAAAAAAACGATTACGAAAATCAAGAAGAACGTCATTGACGAGACGCTGGAAAACTGCTGAGGCATTAGTAAGCCCGAAGGGCATAACTAAATATTCAAAGTGCCCCTGTGGTGTGTTCAACGTGGTTTTCCACTCATCCCCTTCTTTGATGCGAATTAGATGGTAGGCATTACGCTGATCAATTTTATAAAAAATACAGGCCCCTTGAACAGAATCAAAAACAGAACTGAGAAGAGGTAGTGAATATTTATCTTTGACCATAATCTGATTTAATTCTCTATAATCAATGCAGGGACGTAAGGTCTTATCTTTCTTTTCAACAAAGAAAAATCAAAGAAAGACGAATGTGGTTGTTGGCGAGAGCCTCTTGGAGGTAACTCTCCATAGCGTCCTTCTCAGGAGCCGAGAAGGAAGGCTAGCTCCTGGAAACAGTTCGATTGATCAATCATTCAGTCTATGAGGGGGTAAGGGGGAAGCTTTGGATTTGCTGAAAACCAAATTTAAGTCATAATAACAGGAGGGGACCTTTGTCAAGTCAATTTATTCTTTTGGACAGTCATGGGGGGCAGAAACAGAGGGAACAGCGGATTGAAGACAGTTAACCATACCAAAAAAATTCAATTTAGTAATGAGTCTTTTGGACCAGTCAAACTGTGGATTGTGTAATTTGAGCCAGGAAAAATCTAATACAACAGGATTCTGGGAAGTCTGCGTTATGTAGAATTGAATATGTTATGTGTTAGCTCACCTTTGGACTAATAGTTTGCATGATTGAATGAATGAAAGATTTCACACTAGTTGGTTTAAAGGCATAGGTATGCGTGTGTGAACACGCATACGCATATCTGTTCTGTGTACATGTTGACAAGTTTAAAAAACAAAACAAAAAAACAACAACAGGTGGACAGATGTTGTCCTCCTAATCCGGCAATTTCAACAGGAGTGTCCAAACGTTCAGTGGGTAAAGCCAGCTGTGATACCAGATCATGGTCTATGGCTACGTTTACACTGCAGGCTGAAACGATCCAATTCCGATTTTTTTTGCCCCTATGCGACCTAATTCCGATCTTTTCATGACAGCCTGAACGACACAGATCCAATCTTTTCAAATGCGACCCAGGCCACTTGGGAATGCCATCCGGATTCCGATCTTTTCAATTGCGACCGCCGTCTGACCGGCCAGGCCACCTGAATCCGAATCGTACGTCATCGACATGCTACAAACGTCATCATTCTGCATTAAAGTAGGCAGGAACGAGAACGTAAACATCAACCATGGTGGACGATGCTGCTGAGATCAGTCAGTGGAAGAGAAGCAGGTCACCGATTGGAATATTATTTGGGGTGATCACTCTATTCAGGCCAAACTCCAGGGCTCTTATCGCAACTGGCCGGTTTTTGAAAAGATTTCCAGCGAAATGGCAGAGAGTGGTGTTGAACCTTCCCTGCGATGACTTTATTCCTCTTTCCGACCATGGTCAGAAGCGCGGGGGAGACCGGCTTCTCCAGGGCCGAAGGCGGATCCTCCTCCGGGGTTCACTTCCCCGTTCAGACACTCATATTCTCCAAAGCGGGCTAATAAAGAGTTGAAAGCATTTATTCATGGGGAAACCTTCTTTTATTACAGTTCTCCTTCCTCCATAACACACAACATGAATGCGCCCCACTGCCCCCCTCATTCCCAACTCACTGCACGTGCTCTTCTTCTCTTCTCTCTTGTCTTACACAGACACACGCGCGCACAGCGCATACACATCCTCATTCCACAACAGTGGGTACAGATGATCCCGGCTCCAATGCCTTTTTAAAATGATAAGATTGTAATTGTGCTGCTCCTTTGTGAAAATAAATGTAATAATGCAAAGAGCTCCACTGTTGACAACACTGCTGTTGACATCCATTGTTAACGTTAGCTACTTACGCAAACAACAAGTGACGTCGTTCACCATTGAGTACTCTTCTTCGTATGCGGGTCTTGTTTGGGTCATGTCACGGTCACACTGGAGATCACAAAAGTTCGGATTTACAAGGAAATGTGAACGGTCTCGCAAAAAAATCGGATTTTCCGAATTGAGCATTAAGCCCCGCAGTGTGAAAGTAGCCTATGAGGCTTTCTTCCGCGCCAGAATCCACCAGGGCTTGAAGTTCATGGTACTTGGTGTGGAGGCATAAGTTGACAGGGATAAACAAGACACTTTGATTAGTATGATACCCACACGCGGCCTGTCTTCTAGTGGGGGGTTATGGAGTTTAAATGGAGTTGGCACTGGGAAATGAAATGGTCGAGTTTGCCACAATAGAAACATGAGCGTTCCTCCCTTCTTCTTTGTCGTTCTTCTGGTGTTAATTTCGAGCTGACTGGCGGTAAGTATCCCTCTTGTAGTGGAGTCTTATTAAGGGGGTGGTCTCGGAGAACTGCTGGCGGAACGTTGGTTGAGTGTGGCATGTGGCTCAGCGAGGCAGCGAGCACGAGACCAGGTACTTCACCATAGTTGGCAACGAACTGGCGATGAATACTGGAAACCGGCCATCTGATATACTGCGGGGTTGATGATGGAAGTGGCTGCACCTGGGTCCAATCAGTGGAAGCTCCCGGGGGACCATGACAAAAAGTCCACTTCCTCTTTCTGCTCAGCTCTTCTCTAAACAGCAGTGTATCATGGGAGAATTTCAGCAGCATGATGCTGGAAAGTCTTCATTCCAGTTTTCAGTTTTTCTTCCAGTACTTCTCGGCTGCAGCCCTTCAAGCTAGAGACGTTCAGCTCCAACAGATCAAAGCAGAGAGAAGAAGGAAGTGATGAGAAGAGTCAGCAGCAAATGTTGGACATTGATCCCTGATCCATGACTTCAGCTCTGAATGAAGAGTCAGAAGCTGCTGGGAGCTTTGATGGATGATGTGATGATGTTTGTGGATGAAAAGGTGAGGATGTTTGTGGAGAATGTGTCTGTCAGAGCAGCATCCAGCTGCAGCATGACTCTGTCACTGTCTGCTCAAACATCAGCCCCTGGACTCTCAGCTGCATCTGCTGAAACACAGCAGGACTCAGTGCTTGTGAGCGTGCACGTCTGCTTCTTCTGCACTTGCTTTAAATGATCCTGTTGGAGCAAAGACACAAAGAAGAGCTGATGGCTGCAAGTGGAGCACAAATATCAGCAGACAGCTTTGAAAGAAGCTGCTGCAGGAAGAAAAGAAGAAGTTATTCTGCAGATCTTTGAAGAGAACAAGCAGCTGCAGAAAGAAAAGAAGAAGTTCTTCTGCAGATATTTGAAGAGAACAAGCAGCTATAGGAAGATGCTGCTGCAGATCAGAATCTGGACATTTCTGCTCACTGTGGGTCAACACAACTTTGTCATCATTTTGGTCTGAACACAACTGACACATGGAGTCTGACCTCAGAGTCTGCAGTCTGCAGTTTGGACTCTCCAGAAAACCACACAGATGACGAACTCCTGAATCCTGCAGGTTCTTGTTCTCACTTAGGTCCAGTTCTGTCAGGTTGGACGGGTTTCTCTTCAGAGTTAAGACCAGAGCTTCACAGCTAAACTTTGACAAACTGCAGTCCTTCAACCTGCAATCAGGCAGAAAGGTGTGTTCAGGAGCAATTTCTTTTAGATTTTGACCCAAAATTAAAATGCATTAGATTTGTGATGAGTTTAAAATTAAGTTAAAACAGACGAGGATTTGAAATGCCCTTTATCATAATTAATTAATTATTACTAAACACATTTTTAAAATAGATGGCAGAAATGCAGATTCATCGCAGATTCATCATTATTCATCTTCATTTACTTGTTTAAAAAGCACCTTCCACCACCAGCCAAGTTGACCTAAAGTTCTGTACACATGGATGACAAAACACAAAAAATATTAAAGCATAAGATCAAATTGAAATATTGTGGAGACATAAATAGAAAAGAATAAAAAACTTAAAACCCAGTTAAGAGATTTAAACAAGCATAATAACAGGGCTAGACTGATGCTTTAGCGCTAAAATGGAGGAAATATTATGTTTTAAAACTCTCCAAGAGCGTGACCTCTCTAATTGCCGGTTGCAACTATTCTATAATTTAGGACTGAAGAACATAAAAACTCACAGAACTGTTTTAGAATCACTGTTAGATAATGCATGTCATAAAACCCCCACTTAAAGCTCCTAGGAGCAAATATCAGGATGTGGAGCAGGGTGTCAGGCACCCATGGTGGGGGGGGGGATCCTTTGTAGTTTTTGTTCTGATCTTATCTATGCAGGTGGCTGTGGGACAGCTAACATTCCTTGAGCCATGGAGACCACTGACCAGGCGGATTCTACACCCTCCTCTTTGCATTTACATATTCATCCGGAGATTGTATAAAACCCGGGCAGGGAGAGAAAACAGGGCTAAACTCAAACAAGACCGAAGTTATTATTTTTGGCCCACAGAAAAAAAGAGAAAGAGTCAGCAGCTACCTTCATTCTCTGTCTCTTAAACCCTCAAATCAATTCAGAAATCTAGGGGTAATCATGGACTCTGACCTAAACTTTAACAGCCATATCAAGTCAGTAACATCAGCGGCATTTTACCATCCGAAAAATATTGCCAAAATCAAAAACATAGTGTCAAAGCCAGACCTGGAGATACTTATTCATGCATTTGTCTCCAGTAGGTTAGACTACTGTAACGGCCTGCTCACCGGCCTCTCCAAACGAGCTGTAAAACAGCTTCAGTACATCCAGAATGCTGCTGCTCGAGTCCTGACCAGAACCAGGAAGTATGATCACATTAGTCCTGTGCTCAGGTCTCTGCACTGGCTCCCTGTACCTCAAAGAATAGACTTCAAAGCAGCTCTGCTTGTGTACAAGTCTCTCCATGGCCGCACACCAAAGTACATCTCTGACATGTTAGTGCCATATGAACCATCTCGTACTCTGAGGACCTCAGGGGCCGGCCTCCTGTTGATTCCCAGAGTCAGAACTAAACAAGGGGAATCAGCGTTTCAATATTCTGCAGCTAAAATCTGGAACAGTCTCCCTGAAGTCGTAACACAGGCCTCTTCTGTGTTCATGTTCAAATTTAGACTAAAAAAATTTCTGTTTAGGCGTGTATATGACTGAAAGGTCCTATCTGCACTTTTCTTTCCTTTCCTTCCTTTATTTTTAAATCAATTTTCAAATTTTTTCTTTTCTTTTAAAGTAAATTTTACGATGATTATTTCTATGATGTATTGTGATTTTAATGCATTTTTCTGTTTTGTGAAGCACCTTGAATTACTTTGTGTACGAATTGTGCTATACAAATAAACTTGCCTTGCCTGCCTTGCCTTGCCTCTTTTCTTTGTTTTCTGCTGTGAGTCCTGTTTTAGTAAAAGCCATTCAGGGAAATTGACTGAGCCCGGATATCTGTATTAGAAATATTGTTAGGGTATTAAATCTTTGGCTTGAATTGGAAACCCCCGTCTGTGCGCTTTCATTCCAACAGAATCTCCATGCTTCAGGACCCAACACAGCAATTGCACAGTTCCCCCGAAAGTTACATTTGTTTCAGGGAACCATTAACACAAACTGGTCAGTGGAGCATAAGGACTTTAGGGGGGAATACCTTAAAAGCAGACTGGAGAGGTAAGAAGGTGTTGTACCTGCCAGGGAATTTGAATAAAAACCAAATATTGCACTGGCAGCCAGTTCAAAGAGGCCAAGATTGGTGTTATGTGGTCAAACTTCTTTGCCCCACAAATAAATCTGGCTACTGCATTTTGGACCAGCTGCAGCCTGGCTATTGAAGCTTTGGGTTGACCTAGGATACAAAGAGCTGCAATTATTTAGTCTGGACAATGCAAAGGCATGGATGACAATTGACCACAGACTGCTCAAAAGGGGCAAGAAGGAGGAGATCAAGACCATGATCTTTTTGATCACTAGGGGTAAACACAATTACCTCAGGTTTGCTATTATTTAGGCCAAGAACGTTTGCGGACATCCACAAGCTAATTTCAGCAAGGCAATAAATTATTGTGTTCATTGTGCGGAGATGGAAATGAATTTTCTTTTAAATTATGGAACCTTTTAAAGATGACAATCTCAAATCTAATTGATTTTTATTTATTTAAAGCTTTGATTTAAAAAAATGTCAGATTTAATTGTTTTTCTACATCTTGAATCCTACATTGTGAAATTCATTTTTGAATGACATGAAGATTCAAGATAACAAAGTTGCTGATTAATGAAAACTTGGAAAAGAGACACTGAAAGTTTTTCCAAAAGCAAAGCTAAATTAGACAGAACCCTGCTAAGAAATCTTAGCTCAGAAAGTCCTCCTCTGTGTTAATGAGAATTAAACAGTGAGTCCGGATTTATAAAAAGAACTGGGATTACCAATTTGGTCCTAAAGAACTCATGACCAGGACTACTGCTGAACTAGTTCAGATAGTTAACGGCAAATTTCGTGGAAGAGGAATTACAGAGCAATGCAATATCTGAGTGTCTGACGGTCAAAGACACAACAGTTCAACACAGATTCAGATGAAGACTGAAGAGGACAGAAAAGAAAATCAGCATTCAATTGTTCCATGGAAAGATTCTGCAGACACAAAACACTCTGATTTCTTTTTTAATCAGAGGAACAAGAAGCCCATTTAGAAACTTGTGGAAATGTTGGATTTCATGTTGGAGTTTTGGAAACAAACTATTAGAAATGTAGGGAAATCTAGGTCATATAGAAAATGTATGTTTTAATATCTTATTCTTCATTATGTTACAGGTTTATCTTTAGTGTGAAGTGAACTCATTTTGAACTATCAAGACTTATAGTCCTATGACATTCCCTTATGCTTTATGATGCCAGTATCTTTGTGCAAAGTTAGGAGTTTTCCATAGGTGCCATAAATATGCCATGGACTACATCTGTACCATCTGGATTGAAGGTTTTTCCCCTGGGAAAGTGTGAAGATTCATGTACTCATGTGGAGTTTGAAGCTGACCTCATCCTAAAGCTGGGAGGAGCTAACTCTGAGGCTGATACTCCAGCTATTGGCCAGTGAGAGCAGGAAGGACATCTACCGACGAATCAGAGCGACCAGGGGGGGAGGATCAGCGGCCATGATCTTTCCGGAAGGCGGAGATTCAACACATGTTAAAAAGACTGTTTTCAAAGTTTTCCGTTGTTCTTAAGAAAATCTACGAGTAATTCTCATGTAACTTGTGCGTCAGTAGGTCTTTACTTGAGAATCCAGATATATCTGCCTTAATGTTTAATCTGTGCTCTAGAACTATTATCAGGGAAATAAACGTCATGTATTTTTAATCCGGTTTAATTCGGGAGGGACCGACTGAACCGGATTTTAGTAGAGTATTTTGCGAAGTTTCCTGAGACACAGTGCAGAAAGAAACGGGGACGTCTCCTCTCAAACGGTCACCTTACCCAGAGGCCTGATAGAGTACGGTAAGCAGGAGCCTTTATGAATTTCTGCATATTGAATAACTCAAATCAAGGGGAAGTTGAGTGAGTGAGCGGCGAGTTGTACCCCAGGTTTTGTGTAATTCACCCGCTTGGAAAAGAAAGTTAAAAATGCGGAGGGTTTATTGATGCGACTGTTTAACCTGCGACACTTCGGTGTGCGAAAAACAGAAGAAATTTAGATTAAGCATAAAGTAAACCCGTCGACAGTGAATATAAGCATACGGAGGGTTTGCGTTTGTTTGGGCCTGAGACCCCAAAGGCGTACAAAAAACAGTGTTATATAGGAACTAATTCTGCGCGTAGGATGATTTGGAAGAACTAATGAGGCGTCGGCCTCTACAAATTATTTTTTATACGCGGAGAGAAACCAAAGAAGGATTCAAAATAAACATGAATGGTGAATTTGACAGAAAATGAGGAAAATTGTGCATTTTGTCAGGACAACAACGACAAAAACATGACTTGACGACTAACTCTGACAACAATACAGACGTGATTGCTGATGAATGAAATGAATGTATGAGATTTTGGAGACGTGACTGCTTATGAATGAAATTTAGGCATGAGATTTTGGAAAGTATGGGATGAAAAACTGTTTGAAATCGGCGAATTTTGGCTTTATTTTCCATGTTTCTGTGTGAAATTTTTTCTCTATGGACGTGACCATCTTGTTTCTAATTAGCCAATAATGGGACGTTTTAGTTTCTTTCGAATGCGTCGACAGCGCTGATTGGCTTTGTTTGTACCATGTGGTCGGCGTGACGGCGTCCATGCAGACCAAAATGTTCGACCTGCGCTAAACTTTCACGGAACAAAGCTTAAGAGTTTGGGATCTAATTTGTGGTAAAATAAAGACTGACATCGTAATTAATGAGAGTGGTCATGACCTTGGTTGTAAGACGTTGATAAAAACAAATTTCAGTGGTCTTGGTTCGACGAAAAAGAGTTTCAAGTAGGAAGGCGTCTATGAGCAGCGCTTCCGACGGAAGTTTAAGCCACAACAGCAGCTTGACTACACATGCAGCTGCAGTGCAGCCTGCAGCAACAGCCTCTGTTCGAACGAAAATAACTTTCTCGGGAATTTGCCTAAAGTTGGGCAAATCTTTCTAAAACACAGTAAGGTAATATCGGTCCAATATATTATGTATAAAATGATTTTGCAATTATTTCGGTTCTCTTATTTTGAATACATGTCTCTATTTGCATTTTCTAGATACCATGATTTAGTTCAGTTTTGCTCAAAGAAATGTTATTGTCATTAATTATAAGTATTTGGTGTTTCCAGACTTTCCAGACTTCCTTAAAAAGGAATTTCTACAATGTTTAATTTAGTTTTATGTTTGTTTTGACATTTCCTAGATTACTTAGTGTTGGTGTTAAAGGATTTATTGGTGTTTAAAGATAGTTTGAAGCAGATCCCATGTTTTGATGTAATTATAGTTTGAAAACAGTGTAAGTGGATGTTGTACAGAATGGGAAAAGGACAAAGCAGTGAAGTAAAGGAGAAATGAAAGGCATGGGAAGTGATAGAGGGTCTGTGGACACAGAAAAGTATGGTAAGGTAAGGAGGTGCTGGTTCTAGTAGAACAGTAGAAGGGGGAACATAAATGTTAATGCTAGTGATAAACGATTCATTTCAGTGAAATGGTTTATTTTGTATATGTGTAAGGTACCTAATTTGTTGTGTTGTGTCTTTTGGTGTGGTTTTGAGAAAACGGTTCAAAGTTATTGTCTGCGTATTGATTGTCTGTGTTTTAACGAACCTGTTGTGGTTTAGAGTATGAATTGTGTTTTTGGTTAAATTAGGAAAGGCCTAAATTGTGGAATTCTGTTGCTTTTAGCACTTCTCCAAATTCTTTTTGTAGGACAGCAGGTCCTTAATGGTAAGTCAAAACAATTTGTCTTTGTTTCTGGATTAAAGGTGAATGATTAGCTGCCAGAATGCATCTAAGACAATGTATTTTTCAAAGATTTTGCTCCACATCCGTCATATAGTTCAGAGAAAAGTTTAAGGATTTTTTCCTTTGCTGATTTTCATCACTGATTAGCTGACTTTTGCATCCATAATGTTGGCGACGGTGAAAACAAAGCATGACAGTAATAAATCTGCTTTAACAACATCTGGAGTAACAACATGATTTTTCCAAGCAGCACATAGCTTTAATGGTGCAGGAAAGGCGCAGAGCAGTCCTGAGACCTCATAAATCTTTACACAGAAAACCCCCTCTGCTTCATTGGGTGAGTGACAAAAAGAGCATTTCTCAGTTCTCTGGCTTCACAGGAAGGAGCCGTGTTGGGAGTGACTGACCCTCAGGTCAGCTCTGCTAATCAAATGAAGCCATGACTGCATGCATGGAGAATGCATCGGAGCGTCTGCGAGGTGATAAGAGTCGATTTAAATTACATTTGATTCATCACTGCAGAGCACATTTGAAGAAAAAGGGCAGAGGGAGAAGTTGAACAACTGAAAACAGTCATTTATACTGCAGGAAAAATCCACACGGGATAATGAAGGTGTTTAAAAAGAAAAAGCAAATAACATGATGAGTTAAATACCCTCAGGACCTGCAGTAATGTTCAGGTATCAGAGGCCGGGACAGGAGGACATGTATCCACCTCCTGGGAGACGTGGGCCACCCAGGGTTCCCCCAGCAGCAGCTGGAAATGGCATCTGTGGCGCTCAGGACAAATGGCAATGATTGCCCACAACAAGGTACCCAACAGCAGAATGCACAGACCAGGAGCAGAGGACATGAACAGCACCCACGACCGCTCCAAGCTCCTCCACCGTGGCGAGGACCACAGGTGGCAAGTCGGACAATACCACTTGGAGATGCAGGAGTCATGGTCCCTTTCAAGCTCAGAGGTAACCCATGATGCAACTAGTGGACACTCCATCTGCTCTGACAAATGAACATATGACTCCATGAAACCTGCAAAAGACCATCCGACTGACTTTTGACCAGATGATGGAACATTCATTTGTGCATTCACCACACACGCCTATGAATCTGTTGGGACGGAACATTTTTGTCAAAACAGGAGCCAGCATTCTTTCAGACTGGATGCCATGCCACACACCACAGCCAACCCCCAATGCAGACACCTGCTGGATCCAGAGGGCCCTGAAACGCCAGGTGTGTCCATGACTTTCAGGTATGGATGCCATGAGTCCTGTCCTAGAAGCCTTATTTTTCCGCCTCCGATGACCTGAACAGCACACTCTATTATGACGGAGAGGATGATCAACTGTACCAGGAAGCATTTCATCAGGTAGAAGGCCATACGTGGCATTTAAACTACACTGACATATATATATTGGTCAAGAGGGTGTTGACTAAGAGGGATGTAAACAAAACAACTGTCTAAACTGTGATTTTTCAGGTGTTCACTTCTCTCCCTCAATAAAAATGTACAATATAACTTTGCCTTCAATGACTAACTCCTCAGGTCTGCAGCATTTCTGCATCGTCAGTCATCGCAGCAGAGAGAAGACAGATCATGAAGATGCAGAAGTGATGTTAAAAACGCTCTCTGATGCTTCATGGTCAACAGGTTCATTTGATGTTTGTTCATGCTCCACCGTTCTCCCGGTGGAGATTCAGGTAACTGCAGGACCACATGTTTTTAGATCTTGAGGGAAGGATGCAGATGAAGGGATGACGGAAACTCAGTTTGGTTTTTGGAACTCTGGTGTATTTGAGCATTCATATTTTTCACGGTGTAATCCTTTGAGACCGGTTTTACAAGCAGATAATAAAACTTATCGCATGGCACATGATTTAAGGGCTGTTAGTAAAGTCACCATTACTCCAGTCCTTCCTGTGCCTGCTCCACATCACATGCTGTCAACTTTAACCCACAATGTGTGTTGTTCACTGCTATTGCTTTAGCAAGTGCCTTCTTTTGCATTCCATTACATGAAAATAGCAGACATCTATTCGCATTTCAGTATAAAGGTTTCCGTTTGCAGTACACACGCTTTCCAGAAGGATTTAAAAATTCTCCTGGCATTTTCAATCACTGTTTAAAGTCTCTCCGACAGGATATTATGCTACTAGAGGGTTGTGTTTTTGATGTAGGTTGTTGACCTCCTGCTAGCAGCACCGACTGCTGAAACCTGCCTGCAAGTAATGAAAGATCTTCTGTTGTAGTTGTTTGATTTTGGTTTTGAAATGTCTAACAGGAATTTGCAACGTTGCAGAAGGGAAGTCACATTTTTAGGCACAACTGTTTACAGCTCAGGATCAGCAATGTCTACGGAACATACAATGTCTATTTTGCAGCATAAACATCCAGAGACAGTAAGAGAAATGTTGGTTTTCTTGAGTCTTTGTGGCTATAGAAGACATTTTCTTCTTTGTTTTGTGGAACCTACTGCCCCTTGAGGTCAATGCTAACCGACAAGGGTGTGACAGACCTCACGGCTGCAAGGCAACGACAATAAGTGGTTTCATTTCTTCACGTTGTGATTTTGCCTTTCACAGGAACGTGGGCAGGACGCCTGTTAATCTAAACGGTTCACAGAACTGTTTGTTGTTCTCCTATTTTATGTTCAATTTCAATTTTTATTCAATTTATATTTTTACTTTTAATTTATCTGGTTTTGTGTTTGTGCCTTATCTCTGTTTGACTCTGCCATGTTTCCACTCCAAGAGAGGGAGACGGACATTAGGGAGTCTGAAGGAAATTGTTTTATTATCATTGTCGAATTGTTTCATTATTATCATCGTTTAAATGTATTTGTTTAGAAAGGATGTTTAAATGGTAACTCAGATTGACCTTTTTAACTTTTTCTACAGCTTTGTGTGTGTGTTCATCTGGTTCACTCATCCTCAGCACGGATGAGGAAGTTTTACAACACTGTCCTGGGTTGATAAGGCAGTTATACGACTGTCTCTGATGAACTTTTCTCTTTGTCTTACATTTGTGTCTTCCCCACTTGTGTTCTTAAACACTACACGAGGAGGAGCAGACCTTTGAGAAGAGAAACACTGATGGACTTTTTCCATCACATTTGCTGCTCTCCCCTACGCATGTGTGACTTGATTCTTGTGTCTTTTGTTTTGTTTTTCTGATATGGTTTTTGGGTTATTGTTTTTTATTTTTAAGTTACTGACCCTAACACTAATCAATATTTAGATCCACAGCAGATTCATCTTGGGGAGAAGTTACGTATGTGTGGACACTCCAAGCTCTGCATCAGATCTCTAATTACCAGGTTTATTGAGAAGTTCATAGGAGGCCTGGTCCAAGCTGGTCAGCGCTTGTGGGACATACAGAAGGATGCGAGTGTTCGAGGCCCTGAAGGACCTTTTGGATTTTGTTGCAATTTCCTTAACAGGATGTTGCTATTCTTGTTTAGGTAGTACGCATGTATCACAGCCCCTGTGTGGACCCCATGGAGGAGATGGAAGTAATTTCCTGAATTACGTTTGCTGTTATGTTTAACAATTCTGCTTTTCTTTTAGTCATCTGTGTGATTTTGTTCTGCCCTAACATGTCTCGCTTTCCTCCCCCTTAATTCCAGGTGTTCTTTTTCTTTATAGGAAGTGTTATCTTTGTTATCTTCTTTACTTTTATAATTGCTATTTGAATTTGAATTAGACTGAATAAAACTTTGAATTTGTTTTTTTTAACCTTATTTACTACTTTATTTCTTGTACTATGTCACTTTTATTAATGAAATTGTGCCAAGGGGTTAGGTCAGGTCTTGTGAGCATGAGCATCCTTAGGGGTGGCTGCCGCGGGGCACGGAGCCGTAGCAAGATTTTTCCTGTCCGACTGTAAACTGAATGTTTATCAAAGATGGTATAAAGTATGCTCTGGCAGGTTTTTCGGTTGCACGCTTATGTATGGACACCTAACTCCTTTGAAATATTTTGTGTTCCAGATTGTGCGGGCTTGAGACCACAGCTGTCAGGTTAGGTGGACCTGTTTGTAATGTTTTGTTGTTTTTGAGTGTTGTGTTAAATCTTTTTGGTGATCACACTTTGTGTGATCAAAAGAGGGAATTAAAGAAAATGTATGTTTTAATATCTTATTATTCATTATGTTACAGCTTTATCTTTAGTGTGAAGTGAACTCATTACGAACTATCAAGACTTATAGTCCTGTGACATTCCCCGATGCTTTGGTGCCAGTATCTTTGTCCAAACTTAGGAGTTTTCCATCTTCTTTCTCTTTTGGCTTTTCCCATCAGGGGTCGCCACAGCGAATCATCCTTTTCCACCTCACTCTATCATGGACATCTTCTACCCTAACATTAGCCAACTTCATGTCCTCTGTTAAGACATTCATATATCTCCTCTTTGGCCGTCCTCTTGCCCTCCTGCCAGGCAGCTCCATCTCCAACTAGTTCTACCAATATATCCACTATCACTCCTCTGACAATGTCCAAACCATCTCAGTCTGGCTTCTCTGACTTTGTCTCTAAGACAGGCAACATGAGCCGTCCCTCTGATGTACTCGTTCCTTATCCCGTCTAACCTGGTCACTCCTAAGGAAAACCTCAACATCTTCATCTCCGCTACCTCCATATCAGCCTCTTGTCTCTGTCTCACTGCTACCGTCTCTAACCCATAGAGCAGAGCTGGTCTCACCACTGTCTTGTACACCTTTCCTTTGAGTCTTGCTGACACTCTTCTGTCACACAACACTCCTGACACTTTCCTCCACCCGCTCCAACCTGCCTGCACTCGCCTCTTCACCTCTTTTCCACCTCTTTTTCACCATCACACTGAACTGTTGACCCCAAGTACTTAAACTCCTGCACCTTCTTCACCTCAGCCCCCTGTAACCTAATGCTTCTACCTTGATCCCTCTCGTTCAGACACATGTATTCTGTCTTGCTACGACTGACCTTTATGCCTCTTCTTTCCAGAGCAAACCTCCACCTCTCTAGGTGTTCCTCCACCTGCTCTCTACTCTCACTGCAAATTACAATGTCATCCGCAAACATCATTGTCCAGGGAGATTCCTCTCTTACCTCGTCTGTCAACCTGTCCATCAGCATAGCAAACAAAAAGGGACTTAAAGCTGATCCTTGGTGTAGTCCCACCTCCACCTTGAACTCCTCTGTCTGACATACAGCACATCTCACCACCGTCATACTTCTCTCATACATGTCCTGAACTACTCTGACATACTTCCCTGCCACTCCAGACGACCTCATACAGTACCACAGCTCCTCCCTCAGCACCCTGTCATACGCCTTCTCTAAATCTACGAACGCACAATGCAGCTCCTTCTGACCATCTCTGTACTTTTCCATCAACATTCTCAAAGCAAAAATGGCATCAGTGGTGCTCTTACGGGGCATGAAACCATACTGCTGCTCACAAATCTCCACCTTCTTCCTAAGCCTGGCTTCCACTACTCTTTCCCACAGCTTTATTGTGTGGCTCATCAACTTTATTCCTCTATAGTTGCTGCAGTTCTGCGTGTCACCCTTGTTCTTAAAGATCGGGACCAGAACGCTTCTCCTCCATTCCTCAGGCATCTTCTCACTCTCTAAAATCCTATTGAA
>CM074497.1:10502148-10517433 GCA_037389245.1 Oryzias sinensis | reverse complement strand
AGATCAGGTGATCTAAAGAACAGTAAACAGATTGTTAAAAGACCCCACAGAAAATAGGTAACAGGCATGAAAAGAAATGTAATGTTTTGGGATGTGTGATTGTGTGCCTGTATGTGTGCGTGCTTGCATTTGTGCTGAAACCGGTGCTCACGCAATGCAGGCAGGAAGAGAGGGGGGAGAGCGCGTGTGAGTGTGTGGAGCGCATACACGCACACTTCAGTCGCCATTTTGGACTTAAGGAAAAAGTAATAAAGAAAGTTCATCTTTAGCAACTGATACTGGCTCCTGTGTCTAACCGGCTCGGCGGTTCTGAGGGTTCGAACGCGGAAGTGAACCCCGCGTTGTATTCGTGTTCTGCGTCTAGCGGCACTTCTTTAGATGTTTGCGCACTCAAAGACAACAGGGAGGGGAGGGGGTGTAGGCCGATTTAGGTGATCAGAGCGACTTGCCCGCTTGCTGGCTGTGCATTTGGGATGAAACGCACAACTGGTGCTATCACAGCTTATCAGCTTATAGTGACCGTGGGGTGGCCAGGTGTCGGCCAGGTGTCGGCGCCACTGCTGCCAAGAATCGACGAGACCTTGGATTCCCTGGCCGCAGCACAGTGGTTTACGACACTTGATTTGGCCAGCAGATACAGTCAGGTGGAGGTGGCTGAAAAGGACCAGGCCAAAACTGCTTTT
This sequence comes from Oryzias sinensis, assembly GCA_037389245.1. Lineage (NCBI taxonomy): Eukaryota > Metazoa > Chordata > Actinopteri > Beloniformes > Adrianichthyidae > Oryzias > Oryzias sinensis. Next base: position 10,516,750 of record CM074497.1, on the reverse strand, counting down.
TGCACGCCATTCGGTTTATTTGAGTTCAATCGTATACCTTTTGGTTTATGCAATGCACCTAGCACTTTTCAGCACCTCATGGAAAGACTGTTTGGGGACTGTGGTTTTCAGTCTGTGCTGTTGTACTTGGATGATGTCATCGTTTTTTCTTCTTCCATTGAACAACATTTGCAACGTTTGGATCAAGTTTTCTCCCGTTTAGATGCACAGGGTTTGAAGGTAAAGCTTTCAAAGTGCCAGTTTTTTCAGAAGCAGGTGAAGTACTTGTGGTGTCCGCTGAGGGGGTGTCGACCGACCCAGAGAAAGCAGCTGCAGTCCGCGACTGGAGAAGACCCGCTAACCTGGCTGACCTCAGATCGTTTTGGGGGTTTGCAAGCTACTATAGAAGGTTTATCGCTGGATTTGCAAAGATTGCCTCTCCATTAAACAGTTTGGTGGCTAGAATCCTCCCTCCTGGACGAAAGGGTAAGACGCCTAAAAAGCCTGTGGATGAGTTCTGGGACACAGAGTGTGAGCAAAGCTTTCAGGAACTGAAGACTGCTCTAACAACTACTCCTGTTCTTGCTTATGCAGACTTTCAGAAACCCTTCGTGCTGGAGGTAGATGCTAGCCATGCAGGCTTGGGAGCTGTACTGTCCCAAGAGCATGGGGGCAAGCTGCGCCCCGTGGCTTTTGCAAGTCGTAGCTTGAAGCCTGCTGAGAAGAACATGAACAACTACAGTTCCATGAAGTTGGAGCTTGTGGCACTGAAGTGGGCGGTCACTGAAAAGTTTCACGAGTATCTGGTGGGGAATGCCTGTACGGTGTTCACTGATAACAACCCGCTAAGTCATCAAAGTTGGGGGCTACAGAGCAGAGGTGGGCATCTGAGCTGGCAGCATTTGATTTAACCATAAAATATCGCCCAGGTTCCCAAAATGCTAATGCCGATGCATTGTCGCGTCAGCACCCAGTGATGGAGTTGTCAGAAACTGAGCCTTTGGGAAGTGAGAGGGTTTTAGGGGTGCAAGCTGAGATAAGTACCTTACCTAGGTTGTCTCCTTCAGACCTCTACACGTTACAACACAAAGACCCTGTCCTTGGCCCCTTCTTGAAATACTGGGAAAGGGGTAAAATGCCAGATGCTAGACAGAGGCACGAGTTAAGTAAACAGGCCAGGGAATTGATAAGACAGTGGAAGCGTCTCCGGGAACATGAGTCAGTGCTCTACCGCTGCATTTACAGTTCAGATGGACAGGGAGAAGTTAATCAGTTGGTGTTGCCTCAGTCTTTGCAGGAATCCATTCTTCACTCCCTACATGACGATCATGGCCATCAGGGTACCGTACGGACTCTGCAGCTGATTCGGTCGAGGTATTATTGGCCAAACATGTATACGGATTTTTAGAAGTGGTGTAGGAGCTGTGAGAGGTGCGTATTGTCAAAAGCATTACAACCAAAGGTTAAGACCTTTATGGGCTCAATGAAAGCCTCTCGACCTCATGAAGTTCTGGCGATAGATTTTACTGTGTTGGATCCGGCTACTGATGGCAGGGAGAATGTTTTGGTGATGACAGATGTGTTTTCAAAATATACACAAACGGTCCCTACAAAAGATCAAAGAGCTAGCAATGTCGCAGAGGCATTGGTGAAACATTGGTTTCAACTGTTTGGTCCCCCAGCGCGCATTCATTCAGATCAGGGGCGGAATTTTGAAAGTAATTTGGTGCACCAACTCTGTAAACTGTATCAAATTGACAAAAGCCGCACAACCCCTTACCATCCCCAAGGCAATGGCCAATGTGAACGTTTTAACCGCACGCTGCATGACCTTTTACGGACATTACCACCTGAGCAGAAACGCAGATGGCCTCGCCACCTTTCTCAAGTTACATTTGCCTACAATACAACTGTCAATCAATCAACTGGTATGACCCCATATTTCCTGATGTTTGGCAGAGAACCGAGGTTGCCGGTAGACTTTTTGATGGGAAGTGAAATGGAGCATGATCTTCCTTTAGACGAATGGCTTGAAGAACATCAGAGCTCCTTAGCTGTGGCCTATGCAGCGGTGCAGCAGAAGATGGAAAACACCAGGGCGCAAAGAAACCTGAAAATGCAAGGTCAGTGTCTGGCCCCAGATTTTGAGGAGGGTGATTTGGTGTACACAAGGAATCATGGAGTTAGAGGAAGGAATAAAATCCAAGACTTTTGGGACCTAACTCCCTATCTTGTTGCTCGCGGGCCATCACCACAGGGGGTTGTGTATTCGGTAGCCCCTGTAGGTCAGGACGGACCCCTGCGACAGGTTCACAGGGCAGAGCTACAAATTGTCCCTGAGAGGAAGCCGGCGGGGGAAGCCTCAGTGAAGGGGGAGGTTCCGGAGCATGCACAGGGGGGCGTAGGTGGTGTTGATGATGCTGCTGAGCTCCATTTGGATGACTCATTGAATGTAGACGTTGAGGAGGTACAACCTCCTCAAGGTCAGGAGCTCACGGAAGAAGCTGACAGGCCTCTAGTTTGTGAGCCCAGGAAGTCAACCCGAAAAACGGCAGGACAGCATTCTAACCCACATAAATTTCCTGTCAGCAAAGGTCTCGGTGGACCCACATCGTCGGGTCGACAATGCACTTTGAGGGGGAGAGATGTAACGGGAGTCACCTGTAGGTGTCTCTATACCCATTGTTCAGGGGGTATAAAAAGGAAGTTGACGTGTGGTTGCTATGGCGCTAGCTTCCTGTGAGAAAGCCGGTTAGCTCATAGAGCAGCGTGAGTTGGCTCGAGCAAAGAGTGCGGATCACGGCAGAAGTAGATCCTGCTTTTCTGGGGGTTTTAAAGACTGGGCGTGAGGTTTTGCGACGCACCAGGTTTCACCCCGCATGTTATTTTGGTGGGTGCCGTATCCCACCGAGTGCTGTGCATCACAGTTACGTTGCATGTTTTTATTTTTTATTGTTGTGCATGAACTGTGGTTTTTTTGTCTGCATGCTCCTGTGGTGTCATTGATACGGTCAACATTTTTATTCTACTCATGACGGGGTTTTTGTATTAATAAATCTTCGTAACCTGCTTTGTGGTAGTTTTCCCTTTCTTGGCCCCTGCAACAGATTAAAACATTAACCAACGACCCAAAACTAAGGTAAGCGGGTTTTTTTGTGCTGTAAGTTTTTCTCATATTAAATTTGTTGCATTTGTTACCGTTTTAATGCTTTTAATCCACGTTACAGCCGCCGTTCCTTTTCTATTAAAGCCCCAAAATTAAAGTCCCGCCCCGCTGCTTGGCATGCAAATTTCAGCCAATCAGATCAACCAGAAAGGTTCCTGCCCCTAAGTGACAAACACACCCCTGAATACCGCCCCCAAGTGACAAAAACACCCCCTTAACACTGAGCGTAAATCCAGGTGAGGGCGCAAAGGAGAATTGACCGAGCAGGATCACTGCTCAGTTAGGATTTCAGCCGTTCAGTTGTAAAATACGGGGTCGCTTGGTTAGAATTGCGCCATCACAGTTTTAAGGTTCACTCACTCAGTTTCTAAATACGCCCACTTAGTTGTCTTTACGCCCTTTCTAATTTTGGCATTTATGTAATTCGATAAAAAACTCTTCAAAATTAAATCTTACTGCTCCCAAAGCTTCATGAGTGTGATATAAAATGTAGAAAATACAAATATTTAAATCTACAAATTAAAGAAAAATAATTAAAAACGTTTTAGGTAGCACTGCGGCAGAGCGCCCTCTGCTGTCTAAATAAATAACTGCTAACACATCAACTGCTATACAGTGTTACCTTGCAATCAGGCTGCAGGAACAGATGTCAATATTCCAGGATGGAAATTAAAAAATTGCAGATGATCATCAAACATCTTTTGGGTTTCCATAACTGCAGCCAGTTTCAAAAGCACAGCATTTATAGTGATAATTCACAAATTTAGAGTTATTCTTTGTTTTTACATTGCAAGGGGAGCACATTTTCTCTCTTTTTTTTTTTTTTTACTTGCAGATGAGGGCTGACAGCTTCTTGTGTTGAACATATTTTACTTTAACAACAGGGGTTATTAATCTTCAGAAAAACCAAAGGCATGTCTGAATAAACCCCTTTTGTAATTGAGGCCAAACTTTATTAATTTCAATCATGTTTGAAAATCTTTGGTGTTGGACCGGACTGAAAAGGAAAGAAGGGAAGAAGAGAGAGGGATGTTAGAGAGAGGGGAGGGGGATAAGAGGGTGATAATAGGAGGGGGGAGATAAGACCATGAAGCAGCATAAAGCAACAGGTTTACTGGTTGTTTATCATTACGGTAAGGTTCAAATGTAGTACAAAAAGGGCGGGGCCTGTCCACACACACACTCAAATGTTATCAACACACCTGCTGGCTGAAAAAGATGTCCACATGTCAACATGTACACAAAACCGATAGTGTTCACACAAGCATACTACATAGCTAACACCTGTGCTCAGGTGAGTGTTTATGTTTTTCTAAAATGGACGGTGGAATGTGAAAAGAACGAAGGAGAGTGCCCAGCCATCCCCACACCAAGACCCCTACCGCAGCAGCAGCGGCAGCCGGAACCCCCAACGCCACACGGCAACAGGCAGGGAAAAACCGCCCCCCGGGGCGACCCAATCCACCACCCAGGCCAGGGCCAGCAAGGCCGCCGCGAGGCTCCCAGAGCCAGAGAGCAGGGAGGCACGGAGGGAAAGGGAGCGCCGCCCGAGCCCAACCAGGAGAACAACCCCAGGTACGAGCCAGGACCCCCCAAGGGAGACCCGCTCCGCACTCCAGGCAGCCACCCACCCGGCCCACGGTTGGTCCAGGGAGGGGCAAGGCAGGGGCCAGCCGCCCCCGCCCAGGAGGGGAGCGCCCCGGGGAGAAAGGGGGCCCACCAGGGGTGTTGTAAACTTGGCCCAACCAGGCTCGGCCACAGTTGGAGATTTGGTGGGGCCCAGCACCTAGGGGCAAGGACCAGAACCCACCCCCCAGGGACACGGACACCCCCCACCAGGGAAGGGGTAGGGGACAAATGGTCCTAGGTCCCACCTTCCTTGCAAAACGTGTGTGCATGTATGTGTGTTTGAGAGGGTTTGTGTGTGCATGTGTGTGTGTGTTTATGTTGGAATGTATATTTTGAAGGGGGAGGGGTTAGCCAACTCAATACAAAATAAAAGTCTTTGAAACTCAAAGCAATGTCTTTTTTTCAGAAGGATGTAAGTGCTTTTACTTTTTTCCAATTACTTTTTTCTTTAAGTAGAGATTCTTAGAAATGTATTTAGCACATTACTTTTTGACCTTAGAACCCTTTGTGTGGTTATCAATCTAGAACAAAAGATGTTATAACTTTATTAACATGGAGCATTTGCAGATTACAAATACAGCAAGTTTGTTTTATGATGAGAATCAAACTGGTCATTCCTTCCGGTTCAGTCAGGTAAAAAGGAAAAAAATAATAATTTAAATGCTCAAATTCAAAAAAGAACGCTGTAGGGTCAATTTTTCTCTACATTTTAAAGGTGCATAGCTTTAATCAAGTAACGTTTTTCTCCAAATGTTTTTCATTATAAATATTTTTTAAATGAGGCAAAAATATTTCTGCAAACAGTTTCCCTTGAAAAAGACAAATCCCTTGTTTTCTTTTCTTTTACATTCATATGAATCATGCAAACAATGTTTGTAACTGTTGAATAACAAACATTATTCTCCACAATAGGTGAACTATTGTGCATAAAGTGCAGAGAAGTTCAATCAAAACAACATTTTCTGATTTCTACATCATTTTGTATGCAAGTTGCATAGAGTAAAAAGTTTAAAGACAGAGTTAGTGGACAAATATTCCTCAAATCAAAAGATTCAAAAATGTCATAATGACATTTCAAAATAAAAATAGGAAAAGGGCAGAAAAAGTTACAATTATTACCATATTCCACTTAGCACAAGAAAGAGCGCAAATGTGCAAACTAAAGCAGAAACATAGGATTCAACAAAATGCAGAAGAAATGTTTTGTAAAGCTGTGTGCACAAATAATAACATTTTTGTCCACATTTAGTAAGGATTATCAGAAAAACTGCCAGAAAATCTGTGCACTCAAATGCCAGAGGGCAAATTATTTTGATTTTTCTAAGTGAAAAAGATATAATTATATTATAGCTACAGAACCACTGACTAGAAACCCAGATTATTACAATTTTATTCATGATTTTAAAAAATCAAACTTAAGTTTAGACCTATTTCTTTAACCAGACAACAAAACAAAGCATCACACCACTCCAAAAATTAGAATTATGGTAAACAACCATCAAATTGCATTTAAAACGCTATTAAAGACATGAAAAGAGATATGATTACTCACATCCAGTCAGATTGTGTTCAACTAATCAAAACAATTGTCAACCACCTCTTGAAAAAAATTCAAAGACACAAATTCAAACATAAAAAACCCCTTTAAAAATCCTTCTAGACATTTCTGTTGCTTTTTTTCCCTTTTGGTATTAACTTTACATTCTCCTTTTGGGGGTTTATTGCTTCAAAAAGTATGTATACTAGAAATACTTCACTTCAATCTGTGTCTGTGATGCAAAAAGGGCTTCCGAAAGTCTTTTAACACCACAAACTTAAAAACGATATCAAAAGCTGAATTTAAAATTGTAAATTCGAGATCAGCAACAGAAGTTTGGAAATAGAAACAGAAAATTGAAGCATGTTGGTCAGAAATACAACACTTTGCATCACCGGTATTTTCGAGGTCTAAATAAGTGCATATTTTCTCAATTTTATAAATATATCTGAATGTACAGGAAAATATGTAGGGGTTTTTGTTTTTATGCATGTTGTCCAAACCCTCAGCTAAGCAGCGGCCTGTCTTCCTGATCTTCCTCTGCATTCGTTGCCTCTCCTGAGGTGAAAGTCTCTGGTCTTCCGATGTCAGTGGAAACATCTGTTCCAATCAGAGCAACCACCCTGAAAACATGGAGAAGTTGCATTTTAGGAACATGAAAAAAGAGGTTAGATTACAAGTTAAAAACAAAAAACATTCAAACTATTTTATCTGCAGAGTCATGCAGCTATTTCAGCAGCTCCAGTTACTCAGGCTTCTAGAGTTACTTAAACCACACGAGATTACTTATCTATAAATTGTATGAGCTATAATATATAATTCTGCTCTTGATTCTTGACTGAAAATATATTGACACCGGTAGATACGCTACTAATGAAAATATTTTTAAACTGAAAAAATGACTTACTATGACTAAAAGTTCATTCGTTTTGGGACACTGGTGTGCCAACAGAGCATGACAGAAGAAGCAGAACATGTGATGTGGACTCAGAGTGGATTTATGCTTCACTGTGCACAAATAGGACTAAGTAAGCATTAATACTTTGTCTTTTTTGTGTAGCCAAACACTTTTAACATCCTTCTACTATGTCAGAGCTTTGTTATTAAGGCCTGCTAAAGTGACTATCCAAGTGTTGTATAAATAAAGTGTAGATACAAAAAATGTTGAAGGAAGTTGAACATAAAAAAAGAGGAATTGATTCTTCTTTTCTGGGAAGTGCGGTTTAGCAAAGCATTTCTCTTTTTCATGTAGCCAAACTGACAAACAGTGACTAAGCAGAAAGGAAGTTTTTGTATTGAAACTCCAACCACAAAGTACAGCTGCACAACTGAACATTGATTATAATCTGGTTTTATTTTTTGCCATACTCATTGTCTGAATAACTTTAGACAAAAACTATATTTAAGTGTTCTTATTTTTAAGTTTGTTACTTTTTTTTATTTTTTTTATTTCAAGCATTGTAGTCAAAGCAATAAAGAATTTACACGTATTTATCAAACTCATTACAGAAATGATGAAATGCATAGATTAAAAAGACAGAAATAAAACCAAACAAACACGTCACTTAAGTCACATTTGCTTAATTAAATACAGTGATCATTAACTAAAGTTAGGTAGAGTTTGATTTATTGCTTGAAAAGGAGTGGGAAGAAGCAAGCTTATATAATCCCACCCCTACTGAGTTCATTCATTTGATAGTTTTACAGTTTTTGTAATCCAGTTCTGATCAGATAGATTCTCTTCAAGTAACAAAATCCAGTGCCTAGTAATGATTGATGATCTTCAGAAAACATTCATTCATGATTTCAGTAAACAGTAACAGTACCAGTATGTAATAATCATTTATTATTAGAACACTTAATCACATTAAACCAGTAATTATTGCTACACATTGCAGATCAAGAAAAGAAAATCAAAAGCTTATTGATTATTGATTGATTATTGATTTCAGAATGAACATTAGACTGAGAAAGGCCACACATGTTTAAACTGGACATTTAATATGGAATTCTTTTATTAAAATAAATATTTATAGTTTCTGCCAAGCATCCTAAGGCTAATATATTTAACTGATTAGTAAACATTAGAGAGTTTACTTACCCAAGGGCAGATAAGGGAATAAAACAGAGCCCTGCAGATAGGCTGAAGACAAATCCAGGGTACCAGGCCACAGTGGCAGCATAGATGCTGTTGAAGACTCCAACAGACAAATTAATGGTTAATATCTCCAGAAATGAAAGGCAGGCAAACAGGGCTCCTAGAAAACAAGATAATAAAAGAGGAAAAAAATATAAAAACCTCAAAACAGGTGATGCAAAAATCAGAGAATTTTATCTCCTTGAATGGTTTTTTGCTAAAACAAACAGAACTTGGAGTACTGATCCTTTGTGGAGAAAGACACACTTCAGTGGACTCTGCTTCTGCAAACAGAGACATGGTTCTACGGTTCATGTAGAGGCCTAGACCCACTCACCCTGCTCCGATTTGGATATATTCTTTGACATCATGGAGCGCAAAACAGGGAAAGGCATGATAGATAGCAGCATTGGTATTCTCACTGTAAAAAAAAGATAGAAAAAAGAAGGTCAAATCAAAATGTGCATCAATAATAACCCAATAATTGTGTTTATATAAATGTTTCTTGGTGGGTGTTACTTTCAAAGTTGTGTAATAAAGTTATTTATGGAAAAAAACAGCAATATCTCCTTTGTCACAAGCACCCAGTGTTGTAAAACCAAGAAACTAATTAGTGATAACATTTTATGACTCATCATAACAATTGTGTAACAAAGTTGGGAAAACATTTTTTCACTGTAAGCTTACTGTCAATCAATAACTGGTCAGTTAAAAATCAAAGGAACGTTCTCTGCTGTACATTACTTTTATCATTTACTTCTGGTAGTATTTGTTGGTCTAAACAATTTTATCCTTTATTTCATGTTAAATCAAGAAAAAAATGAACACAAATCAGCTTCAGATAAAGTTTTTCCCGTATTTTTACTTTAAAATTTTAGCAGTTTTTTCCCATAATTAGTGTACATAAAAAAAATGAAAAATGAGAACGATTTTTAGGCCTTTTCCTATGTGGTTTTTTTCCTTACCTATGAACATCAGCACAGTGGTCTTTGCAAATGACATCAGGACCATGCCAGATGCGACAGACAAGATCCCCAGCAGGACGATGAGAAGCTGTGGAACACGGCAGTATGTGAGCGCTGCCACTCCTGCAAAACTTGTCAGGAACACCGTGGTGGACAGGGCTGAACCATAGCCGATCAAAACCTCATTCCAGCAGAGGGGCTCGTTTAGTTCATATAGCGTCACCAAAGAAATGCCTCCAACGTAGGCAAAGGAAAAGGTGGTAAAGATGAACATCATGAGGGCCAGAAGGATTTTACACTTAGAGCTAAGTCCTGAAAAGGTCTGGTAGACACCACAGACCATATATTTAAGTGCATGTCGTCGGGTAGATTCGTCGAAAATATCACCTTCGTTGGGAGCTTTCACCGTCTCTTCTAGGATAAAGATTGCATAAAGTAGAGTCAGACACTGGCACAACAATGAGGTTAGAAATGGCCAGTTAAAACCAGCTGCTCTTAGAAAGTAGCCTGTTGATATTGCAGCCACCCCTGACAACAGTCCAATCATCATGTCCACTCCAGCCATGCGCAAGGTTCTCTGACGTTCATTCTTGCACAAGTCGGCTATATAAGCAAAGCAGCCCCCGAGAAACGTTCCCAAACCCCCAAACAGAGAGCTGAGAAACGAGGAGCCAATCAGCAAATAGATGTTCAGCTCAAAGAAGGACACCGTCAGGAAGGACGAAGCATAGATCAGTGAGCCAATCAAAGGCATGATGATGGTGATCTTGCGTCCTCCTCGGTCGCTGTAAGCCACCAGCAGGAGTGTGACGATCAAGGATGGGATCGTGGAGAGAAGCTCTGAATACATGGAGAACAGGGATGCCTGCTTCTGTACCTCCTGGAAATGCAGAAACAGACAAATGAACGATCACCCAGATGCCTGGATTCAACTGCAATGGCAATTCCTCAAAAGGCAAAACAACCATTTGGTTGCTGTGTGGCAAACCCTATTTTTTCTGAAAATGATTAATATAGATTAATACGTTCAAAATGCAGATGTCTTGTTTGAAAGTGAGAGGACTAAGTTTGTTTTTGTCCCCAACAAGTGCAGGTGTGGCTGTTTGAATTATCCTGAAATGTCCACTTCTGTTTTAACATTCCTCTTAAAATTTATAATTCTGTCTTGAAATAGTGCATGACTTTTTTCTTCAGAACAGCGTTATTTATAAGTCATGCAAATATTATTTAGTCACAAGACACATATAGCCTTGAGCTGCAACAGCTCAATAGTTACACAAACGGGTGCTTAGAAAAAGGTCGGTTTATCGATGAACTAATGTGCTTTGACAGAGAAAGAATTATCTGGAGACATGTTGAGGCACAAACAAGAAAATGTTTGCATCAAAGTCTATAGAAAAAATGGCTCGTGATTTAGTGCCAAAACTAGCATCAATGCCAACGGTAGTATAGATTTAATTATACTAGAAATAATTTAAAGCCTGTGAGAAGCTAAATTTAAGAAAGTGTCTGATGGTCACATCAGAATTTTATTGGTAAATTTAAAAAAAACTGTTTTGTTTTTTTAGTTTCATCATGCAGGTAATGTCTGCACAGGAACTTTTCTGACTGTTTTTTAATTGTATTTTTTTTAAGTTATTCAATGGGCACATCACCTTTTAAACTACTTTCATTAGGAGTGCTCCTTACAGATCCATTCAACACCTTTTTTGCAGTAAGTGGTTAATAACTTACCTTATGGAAGTCGGTCTGGTTGCTGCTACCGTCACTTGGTGCACATCTGGAGCTGTTGCTGGAGATGGGATAGGTGGTGTTGGTCAGCTGCAGCCACAGCCTGCGGTAGATGTATTGCTGCACAAGTGGGTCAATGAGAGAACCGCTAAAAGCAGACAGGGCCACCACTGGCTCCACAAGATAAAGGCGCTTCATGTTGATGCTGGAGGATTCCCTAAACAAATAAACAAGTAAACATCTTAAGAAATCAACAAAAAACACAAGATACAAATGAAACCACTATGGAGACATTATTTACACTACATTTATAACATGAGTGATCACCCAACGCTTTTAGAAATAGATGAAATTGTCGAGTAAAACTTAAATATACCTATTTACTATTTAAGTCTGTCACTGATAAAAAAGAAGAAAAACAATAGTGGGACAGCCGGAATCATTACCCAAAGTTTAATAATGATGAGGAAACTAAGTCCCTATCAGCCAGGCTGTCGGGATATGCAAGGCGAAAACAATGACATGCAAGTCTGTGGACAGTAAGAATAATTCCTTCTCTACCTTGTTGGTATTAATCTTGAAAGTGAGTTCTAGTCCTTTGACGGCTTAAAATTTCATCTAGACCAACAGCAGAGTTTATAAAATCCATAGGTCCCGCCCCCTTCCGTTTGTAATTGGACAACACTTTTCTGCATCGTTCTATTGGATGACAGCGTATATAGTTGAAAGGAGTGGTTTTACTAGTAACATTCATTGTAAGAAGTGTCCAGCCTGATTATTTTCTTCATCTTATACTTTTTCCCTGTAACATTTTGGTCTACTTTCTATATTACCGTAACGTGAAGGAGGTGTGCATTCAATGGGAACGTACCACTGTGCCAACAAACCGGGAAGGATTTTTTTTTTTTTTAATTGATTCAGAACTACCGAAGAGGATTAGGGCCATGGACAAAGAAAAAAAAGGGCATAAAATTCTGACTTTAATCTCAGAATTCTGACTTTAAACTCAGAATTCTGACTTTATTCTCAGAATTCTGACTTTATTCTCAGAATTCTGACTTTAATTTCAGAATTCTGACTTTATTCACAGAATTCTGACTTAAATCTCGGAACTACGGAGGCCTGTGAGCTACTTCCTTCAGTTAGCTTTAGCAGCACTGTGCAGTCATACATGCCAAGTGGAACTAACGAAAATGTCATACTGAGAAGCTAGCTTCCGAGTGGATGGCTAAATCGAGGATGGACGCTAAGGCAGTGGCGGGTAGGCACAGCTGTGTTGTGACTGGGAAGGAGTGGGGAGACAACGGGGGATGTGAAAATGAGGATAGTATGGAGCTTTGGGATTGAAACGGGAAGGGAAAAGAGGGGCAATAGTATTGATGGAGCAGATGCTAGAAAACAAAGACGGGTGATGTCAACTGACTGTGATGAAGAAGGAGGGGGAGGGCTATAAAGTCATTCTGAGATTTTCTGAAGGACAAGGGTTTAGTTCTTTGAGCCCGATAAAACTGACGACTATCTTGAAGAATCAAGTGAGGGACATTAAAATTGCTAAAGTCTTGAGAGATGAGAATCTGTTGATTGTTTGTAGAAGTGAGGAGCAGAGGGACAGGGCCTGTAAAAATAGAGAAGTGGGGAAACATAAAGTTGTTAGTTTGAGCAAGGTAGGATTGGGCGGTCAGGGGCGGAGGGGAGTGATTTGGGGCATACCTGTGGAGATGTCCATTACAGCTAACCTACGAGGGGCAGAAATAAGAGAAACAAGGAGATTAAGTGTTTTTCAGGATGGTGTGAGGAGGGATTCTGAGGGAATATTGTTGGAATTTATGGGAAGGAGCCTGCCGGACAGAGTGTCCCTGGGATACATCTCATATATTGTGAGTGAATTCATTCCTAAACCCATTAGATGTTTTCACTGCCAGAGATTTGGACACACTGCTGTATGTAAAGGCAAGCAGAGGTGTCCCAGGTGTGGAGAAGATCATAGCTATAAATCCCTTTGGGAACAAGTTGAAACCAAAGTGTTGTAACTGTGGGGGGGACCATAGTGCTGCATATGCAGGCTGTCAGGTTATGAGGAGAGAAGTACATATTCAAAAAACCAGAGTACTACATAGAATCTCATATGCAGATGTAGTTAAAATGGTTGGTAAAGGTTCTGATATACAGGCAGGTGTCATACACAAGGGGTCAAATAGTATACAGGACAAGAATGTGGAGGGGAGATTTTTGTTAGATTTGAAGAAACTAGTCACGTTTGTAGCTGGAGTTATTAATGCAATGATGGAAACTAAGTCAAAAACAGAAAGAATACAAATCATTGTAAAAGCGCGGGCGAACCATTTGAACATCAATGAGTTGACATGGGAAGAGGTTCAGAACAACCTAAGTGCCCAGTCTAGTCAGGAGGTGGGAAGTGTGGGATAGTAAATGGTTCTTATACTTCAATGGAATGCAAGGAGCTTATTGGCGAATGGACAGGAATTGAAAAAGTGTATAGATGACTTGGATCAAAAACCAGATATTATATGTATTCAAGAGACGTAATTGAGGCCAAATTTAGATTTTAGAATTTCCCAATATACGGCAATCCGCTGTGATAGAGCAGAGGGAGGAGGGAGTGGTTGTGCCAACTTTATAAAAAACAATTTCAATTACAGGGTGATTAAAATAGGAACACTAGATAAATTTATTGGCATTGAAATTTATATTGGTCTGGGGAGATTGTATGTTGTTAATTACTATAACCCATGCAAAAAGTTGGATCTGAGTCTTCTTAAATAAATTATTCATCTGGAAAATGGGCGTGTCATTGTTTGTGGGGATTTTAATGCACATAGCACATTATGGGGGGGGGGGTGACAGTTGTTAATGGTGAGGTATTGGAGGATTTGACGGATGACTTACACTTGGTGTGTCTCAATGATGGGAGAGGAACAAGAATCGATGTTTGAACAGGGAACATGTCAGCACTAGATCTTACTTTTGTTTCAAATGTCTTGGCAGGGTGTTGCGAGTGGGATGTATACAACAGCACAATGGGGAGTGACCATTATCCTGTGTTCTCTAGGGTTGGTGGAGATAGAGAACCACCAAGTAATGGAAAGGAAGCAAAATGGCTTTTTCATAAAGCAAAATGGGATGAATTTACTTGTATGTGTGAGGAGGAATATTCAAACATTAGTATGGAGAGTACAGCTGAAGAAATGGAAAAGAACATTAGAAATGTAATAATTTCTGCAGCGCAAAAGACAATTCCAAGAAGTAAAGCAACTATGACGAGGAGAAAGATTCCATGGTGGACTGAAGACTGCAAGATAGCAGTTAAAAATAGGAATAAAGGTTTGATACTCTCAAAACAGACTATCACAAAACATTACATTTCTTTTCATGCCTGTTACCTATTTTCTTTGGGGTCTTTTAACAATCTGTTTACTGTTCTTTAGATCACCTGATCT
>CM074497.1:10469438-10501648 GCA_037389245.1 Oryzias sinensis | reverse complement strand
AATGCACGATGCAAATCCGTGAAGTAGCGAAACCGTGAAAAGTAAACCGGGTTATAGCAAGGGATCACTGTACTTGAAATCGGTGGAAAAAAGTGGTTACTGATGGTGGTGAACCACTCTCAGATTTAGTTTGTTCCGTGGAAGCTTACATTATCCCAAATGACACATAAATGTGATGTGCGGGCCCCGGATGGTGTTGTTGGCGGCCCAGGAGGATGTCATTTAGCTCCTCTAGGAAGGTGAGGAGACGTTGGGTTATGTAAGACCCAAGGACAGCATGCCGGTGGAAAAGCCTCTCCAAACCCATGGCCGCACAAAGAGTAATATTTACCCCCCCCCCTCTGGCCCAGTTGGCCAGAACCTCATTGATGGCTCTTTGGCCAATGATGTCACGACCTCTTTGCCTTCATTTCTGCAGGTTGGATGCCCTGATAATGGGGGCCACCTTGGACCTACTCAGGAATGGACAGACTCAAAGTCCTGCTTCAGTCATTGTCATGCCATGAACAATGACATGGTCAATCACTGTGACTCGCATCTCGCTCATAATAATGCGAGGTTGTCTTAATCTCCCTCCTGGACCTCCTCTTCTCCTTTGTTGGCCAGCTCCTCTCCCTCCTCGAATTCCTCTTCCTCTGACTCTGCCTTAATCAATTATGTTTGTTTGGAACCTTCAGCAAACTGTGCCCTCTGAACTTTTATACATGTGGTCACAGCGTTAGCAACAAGTATTGCTGACTCTGGAAAGCATTTTGCAGAGTTTGAGCAGAGTTCTTATGCAACTTGTGTTTTAGCAAAGCAAAATGTGTTAAGATTTATGAGAACGGAGGGTTCTGTTTTGTGAAGTCTGCCTTTATGTGAAATGTCTTTATGATATTGAAAAATGATGGCTAGATTTAGTAAATGAGTTCAGACAACTTTTCATTTGGCTTAGGGGATTGACTTTTGTGTTTTAGCATTTGAGAAGAATTGTAAAAATGAAATCCCACATATATAAGTTGTTTTTTATTAAAATTGAAAAAAAACAAACATTTTTTTGTTTGCTTTTCTGTGTTTTTTGTGATTGTGTTTTGATGGATAAACGTGACACAGTCCAGCTATCAATTCATAGTAAAACTCTGCTGCTCTTGAAAAACGTTTTGGTTGTTTTTTACATTTTAAACAACCTAAATCCTTTAATTTTCCTTGAAATCTAAAAAGTTGAATAAAACATAATGTAGTAGTTCTGGTTATACTTACTGACTTGTTGCTGAGCTTCTGTTAAATTAAGCTATGTTCACACCGCCCTCAGCAACGTGTGTTCAAGCAGCCACTTCCAATGAAAAGTATATGTACAAGCATGTTCAAGAATGCATGTGTGTTCGTGTCCCTGGGGGGTGGGTTCTGGTCCTTGCTCCTGAGCTCTGGGCCCCGCCAAATTTCCAACTGTGGCCGAGCCTGGTCGGGCCATATTTACAACACCCCTTGTGGGCCTTCTTTTTTCCCCGGGGTTCCCCCCTCCTGGGCAGGGGCGGCGGGCCCCTGCCTTGCTCCTCCCTGGACCAACCGTGGGCCGGGCGGATGGCTGCCTGGAGTGCGGAGCGGGTCTCCCTTGGGGGGTCCTGGCTCGTACCTGGGGTTGGGGCGGGGGGATGCCCGGAACTCCTGGGTGGTGGTGGGGTGCTCGTCTGGGGCTGTGGGCGTCCTTCTCCGGTGGGGCCCTGCGTTGGGTTCTCCCGGCGTGGCGGGGGGGCTGCTCTCCTGGTTGGGCTGGGGCGGCGCTCTCTTTCCCTCCGTGCCTCCCTGCTCTCTGGCTCTGGGGGCCTTGCGGCGGTCCTGCTGGCCCTGGCCTGGGTGGTGGGCTTGGTCGCCCGGGTGGCGGTTGTTCCCTGCCGGTTCTCGTGTGGCGTTGGGGGGATTCCGGCTGCCGCTGCTGCTGCGGTGGGGGTCTTGGGGTGGGGATGGCTGGGCAGTCTCCCTCCTTCTTTACATGTTCCACCATCCATTTTAGAAGAACATAAACACTCACCTGAGCACAGGTGTTAGCTCAACAGACTGAATGACTGAATGACTGAAATATCTCACACTAGTTGGTTTTAAGGCATAAGTATGTGTGTGAACACTATCTGTTTTGTGTACATGTCGACAGGTGGACATTTTTGCAGCTAGCTGGTGTGTTTATAACACTTGGGTGTGTGTGTGGACAGGCTCCGCCCTTTTTGTACTACATTTGAACCTTACCATAATGATTAACAACCAGTAAACTTGTTGCTTTATGCTGCTTCATGGTCTTATCCCCCTTCCCCTCCTATTATCACCCCCTACCCCCCCTCTCTCTATCGTCCCTCTCTCTTCTTCCCCTCTTTCCTTTTCCGTCCGGTCCAACACAAAAGATTTTCAGACATGATTGAAATTAATAAAGTTTGGCCTCAACTACAAAAGGGGTTTATTCAGACATACCTTTGGTTTGTCTGAAGATTAATAACCCCTCTTGTTAAAGTAAAATATGTCCAACACAAGAGGCCCTCAGCTCTCATCTGTCTGCCCAGCTGTTGGACAGGACAAGTTAAAAAAAAAAAAAAAAGAATGCATGTGTGTTCTCTGTCATGTGTCTGGTGTGAACTAGTATTGGGTACTTCGATTCTTTCTTGGAAGACAATTCTTTTGGCTCTACTTTTGGGAAAGAATTGTCTCTTTCGAGTCTCGACTCTTTACAAATGATTTTTTGGGCCATTATTTTACCATAACTTTGCAAAAAAAATAATGGTTTGTATGTTAAAAAATGTGTAGTGTATTCATGAGAAGCCACAGAATTGTCTGATTTTTTTTCATAATTCCATGACCATCTTTTCTTTTGTTCAATATCTTAATCAAATGTTGACATGCTAGTTCTTTTGTTAAGATTACTTTGTATTACTTAAGCTTTTTATTTATTGTGTTACTGACTTAAACGATGGGGGCAGATAAAGTTTTGTTTTTTCTCCTCTTTTATAAAAATATAATACATTTTGTCTTGATAGAAATAAATGAAATAAAGCTCTAATACATAGATAACAAAACTTTTTAATTTAACAAATGAACCAATTTGAAGATTTGAGGAAGAGAGGGGAAAAATTAAAAATAAGAATAAAATCAGAAGATCTTTTTTATTATTGTCTCGATGAAAATGAGAAAGATATGAAGTTTAGGTGGCCCAAGCAGGCTGCCTCCCCTCACCACAGCGGCGCTTTGTCTGGCCTCCCGGGGCCGGCGTAACGGATGTGCTTGCTCCAGCCCCCACGCGACCTCAGATTGTGTCGTACGATTGACTTAACATTGAAACGTGACGCCCCTGATGTGCAAATCTTGTTTGGTGTGAACAAGCAGGCAGAGAGCATGCAGCATAAAATGATGTGTGACTGTTTTCTGTCTGCAGCGTGTCCAAAGTGGTCTGGGAAGATCTGCAGCTTCAATGGAGTTTGCATGGATGGAGACATGGGCAATGGCACCTGCATCTGCAATGTCAGTCTGACTGTTTTACACTTTTTTTATAAAGCTGCATTTCCCTCAGATAAAACTAATCTCTTTAAAGAGATCTTAGAGGAATGGCAGAGAAGAATCCCAACAGATTTGATTGTTAACTGTATTCCAACAATAAAAGTCTTTTAGCAGTTTAACTCTGATCTAACAAACTCAGATCAGATGCAGGAAACACCCAGATGATGTTGATGTGGTCCTGGAACTGATGAGGTGTCTCAAACGACAGAAAGAAGTGGAGAATAGCGTGAAGCAGGACTTGTGTTTAGGCCTGGAAGGTTGAGAGGCAGACTTGAAGGCAAGACAAAAAACAATGATTGGTTGGAAAATGTGGGCAGAATGGTCAGCAAAACAACATGTGACCAAAGTGAGGTAGTTAATACCTGAATGAGTCTAAGCGACAGCAGCTCAAAGCGAAGAGGAAAACAGCCGATCTTCATCACTGAGATGTAGCTGAAGGTTCACAGCACCTCCATAAAGAATCCTTTTTTTTTCCTCCATGGAAAATCTTCATTTTTGTAATAGCTGTTTTTAAATGTGGTGCAGAGGTTTTTATTAATTACTGGGAAATCCTTTATAAGCCCCCCTCCCTCCTCGTTTCTGCAGGACGGCTTCTCTGGCTTTGCCTGTCAGGAGTGTAAGAATCCCAAAGCCTTTGGAAAAAACTGCGACAAAGGTAGGCACCTTTATCATCTGACTTCCTTCATCTTCTGAGGAGTGTGAGCATTCTTCATCTAAACATTTTGGAACTAACCCCTCTCTCTAAAGGGATTGAAATAAAAACTAATGAGGTTTGGAGCACACACTGAACACACAAGTAACAGATGTTTCCTCTTTGGTCAGGAAGAAGATTAGAACAATAAAAAAATTGATAAAGCTAAAGCATTTAACCTTATTTCATACCAGAAACCGTCACATCCACAGCCCTGGAGCTTTTCTCTTTCTCTGCAGACTGTACCTCTTTTTTTTACACGCAGAGGGAAACTTCCAGCTCTTTTTATGGCCACCCTTTACCCCTTCAACAGCAGATTTTCCCCTAATTTCCAACGGAAAGCTTTAATTCAAACTATACCGATGGAAAAATGTGCACAGATCCTGTTCTTCTGTTTGCGTGTGCAGAATGTGACTGTCAGCGTGGAGTCTGTAACAAAGGCCCAGATGGGGACGGACAGTGTTTGTGTCAGCCTCCATACACTGGGAGGCGCTGTGACGAAGGTGAGTCCAAACATTTTTTTGGAATAAGTATAACTGTAAATAACTGTAACATGTTGCACTTTTAAACTAGCCAGAAAAAATATTGCGGTAAAGCAAAAATTTGGTCGCCTTTCAGGCAGATTACTCTAGCAGTGTTTTACTCGGTTACTCCCCTAGGCCGGTTCAGTTAATCAGCTCACCTGTTCAGCGTCCTATTTAAGTCCAGGTGTGCAGTTGTTCAATCTCTTTTCTGTGAGCGCTGCGTTCGTCGCCCCACCCTCCTCCCCGGCTTCCACCTGTGAGCTCGGTTAGGGGTATTTATTACCAAAAAGTTTTATGGAAATCTTGTCTCATGGAATTGCATGGAGTCTTATGCCAAATGAAAAGAATGTGAAAATAAATATGTTTTACTGCATGAGTTGTCTGACTGAAAAAGAAAACATCTGCAAAAACGAAAACAAAAGTTAATAAAGTTCATAAAAATAATTCTTTGGTTATATTTAGATTTTTTTCCACCTGCTCTACATGTTTGTAATTTTAAGAATAGATGATGATTTGGCCCAAATCCCCCCCCCCCAAAGATCTTGGATTTTCCTCTGAAATAGTTTGTTTTTGAGAGCTTTTGTTCTGCGCGAATGTCGGCTTATGAACAAGAAAACAGAAGTTGCACTTAGTTTCTGTTGTTTAATCTTTTTTTTCAAATAAATATCAAAAACGGTTGATCTCTTTAAATGGGGGGATTTACCACTGCATGCTGCATTCAATGACCTGCTCTGTCTGTGTTGTTCACAGTGAGTAAAAAGTGCAGTACCTGCAGCCCGTTCTCGTACTGCAAAGGAGACGGAGACGAAGCTGAATGTGACTGCCTGCCTGGTTACAGAAAGTCTTCACAGAAAAAATGCTTAGGTAGACGCCCTTTTTTTCTCCTCCGGTCAATAAAATTTAAAAGGTTGAAAAAAATCTCAAACTAGTTCTGTGTATGTTTCCTCTGCAGCAGAAATTTATTCAACTGAATATAACTTTGATGTTGTTGGAAAAAATTGAAAGATCCTATTTAAAATGAGATTATGTTTAGTTTTTACTTTAGTACTGAAAGAAAAACACTATTTCCAAGTTTATGGAGAAACCATGAGTATTTGAAAGTGGGCATTTGACGTTTAACTCACTGGACAAGCAGGGAGGGGCTTCTTTTTCTTTTCTTTCTATCCTTTCTCTTTTCCTACTGTTTACCAGCGCATGTGCACCACCTACAGTTGAAAGAGGCTTGGTGCGAAATGTCAAAGTTGCACAAATCTTGTGCAGGAAGTTTATTAACTCAGCTAAAAGTCCAGAAAGCTAAATCATGACGAGAATCCGGGCAAACAGAGACAGGAGACCAGGTCCCACTATAAAACTCAGTAATGAAGGCAGAGTATGGAGTTAATTCAGTCTCAATAATCAGAAACGCACACAACCTGTTTCACAAATACACACGCTCTGATTCACAACTGTAATTTTACGCAAATGTGCAATATTACTTTGGAAATGCATACGTTGTGTTTCACAAATGCACACTAAATCCATGTCTGCCATTCGATTGGCTGAAACCGAGCACGCCTGCTTTGCTGATGAGTTTGATTGACAGATTAATTGGTGACATTAGTTGACCTGCAGGGTGAAGGGAGTCTCAATATTCACCGCAGAAAAAAACTCACAAATGTAGGGAGATTCACAAATGAGAGCGGGTTTGTGAATGCACATTCTAAAATCAGGACTAGTTGTGAGTTCATATTACAAGTGTACCTAAAAATGATGTGTGTGAAGCACCTATTGTGCATTTCTGAAAATGTTATTGTGTTTTTGTTAAACACAGCATGCACATTTGTGAGAAACACTTATTGTGCATGTGTGAAACACAACGTGTGCATTTCCAAATTAATACTGCACGTTTGCATAAAATCCCAGTTGTGAATCACAGCGTGTGTATTTGTGAAACAGGTTGTGTGCGTTTCTGATTATTGAGAGTGTATTAACTCCATAGAAGAATGGCACAAACAATTCTTGGCACTGAGCTCAGCTCAGTTCAGTTCAGTGATTGAGTATTCTGTAGTTGATTGAGTGAATGAGAGTCAGGTGTGCAGCATCCAGTAAGTGTAGTCTGGGGATGCTAGGAGTTGGAGTGTAGTGGGAACTCGCTGACCAGAGGGGAAGACAGAGCTCTGACTCACAAAGAAACACATCTGTGCTCTGATGTTGTGCTCTTTTTGCACACTTTGCAGTGACCAGAATTAAAGATTTTGAGCTGAGACTCTTTAGAAAAGTATTTTTTGTGTTTTATCCATTCCTCATCCTCTCCGTTTGCTAACATTTTTTTTCCCATCTCTGCTGATGTCTCCATCATCTGTTTCTTCATTGACTGACCAAAGGTGCTTATGGATGTTTGCACAATGTTTTCTCATTAACATGGACCATCTGTGAAGACATGAGGGTGGGGGCACATGTACATTCACACACAGCTGACTGCAAGTTGGAATTTAAAAAAAGGAGACGTCTGTGTGTTGCATGCATGCTTTTTTCTTTTATCTGCACATTTTTGTTTGTGTGTTTGCCATGTTCTACACTAAATCTATACACTGTTTTGAAATGAAGGCCCTGGACTGTCCAGCAGTTTTACGTTTCATGTGAATGTTGGTGTTTGTCCTTCAGCCTTTTGCTCTCAGAGTGAATGTGACATCAACGCAGCTTGCTCTTTACGAGGATCAAAGATAAAGTGTGTCTGTAAGCCTGGCTACGAGGGAGACGGCCGGATCTGCATACCCAGAAACCCCTGCTTAGAGAACAACGGTGGGTGTCCCTTCAACTCCACTGTCTGTGTCTTCAAAGGACCCAACAAGGTGAGGGTGCCCCTGACAGCCAGGACCCAGTCAAACCCTTGGTTTCTGTGTAACATGCCTGTGTGTCTCTGTCTCTCAGTCCAGCTGTGAGTGCATGGCTGGCATGTCGCCTGTAGGCGGCAGCCCTGAGTTTGGCTGCAGCCTCCTGTCTGCATGCTCTCCTGACAGCTGTGGCCCCACAGCCGTGTGTCAGACCCAGCTGGACGGAAAACCCAGGTCAGATAGATCTGATGCAGCCATATTTCTGGATCATATTTACCATCAAACAAAAGGAGGTCCTGATGAAATTCTGCTCGTTCAGAAATGCAGCTGGAATTCTGGAAATGTGGGGATGTTTTTTTTTTCAATTAGACTGCAATATAAAAAGGTTTGAAACTATCGTGAACAAATGTCTCAGCAGATCCTACACAACTTAACCTGACACTTAACCTGCACAAAATAATCTGATTTCAATATCGATGCTGCTGCAGGGGTCACGATGGTTGGCACAAGCTCCAATAAAAGCAAAAAACAAATCAAGTTTACCGTCTGTAACACGACCAGTTTAACACAATTAGGGAGAGTTCCTGTCAGGTAAAGATGAGCGGAGGAGCTGTTCTGTGAAGAACTTTGTCCCAGACTGAGTTTTCTTGACACCAAAGGTGCAGCAGGTTCATGAGGAAGAAACGTGAAGAAATCAGAGAAGAAAATCCACTTCAAAATCCTTCTTAAAGTTCTCATGTAATTCCTATCATTAAACTGTATTTAATGTCCACATGTTGGCCTACATCTTTGCAATACAGTATTGATTAGAACATGTCTTTATTTCGTTCATAAAGGGTCTACATTTCCAAATGTTGGGTTTTAAATCAGTTTCAAAGTGTAACAGTGTACTTGTGGCCGTTGTTTAGACTCCAAAGTCAAACGTGAGAACACACCTCATCTTTGTTTTTCTTACTCTTGCCTCACAGATGTGTTTGTGAGCCCACTCAGATTGGGGATGGACACCATTGCTATGGCAACCTGATGGAGCGCCTCATCGAGCTGGACTCAAGTGGGAGCCAGAGAGCAAACCTGACAGGGGCTGTCGCTTTGTTTGGTAAGAACAGAAATATATATATTTACATACCAAGGCCAGAATGAAAAAATAAATAATATGATGTAAAACATGTCATTGCTATAAACCTGAAAACAATTTTAAGATGACAGAAAAAATTAAAACCTAGCATTCCACTGTTTTAACCTTTGACCTGTGCTTGTGTGTGTGTTTGTGTGTTTCAGAGTCAGGCTGCGTGCGGCTGTTGAGCCACAGTGGACCCTTCACTGTCTTTGTCCCCATCCTGAAAACTCCTCTGAAGGCAAGTCAGCCGTCTGTTTCATCATCTGGCTGGACCTCATGGCAGATTTGAGAAGAGTCAGTGGTTTAGACTCAAATGTGTCGTGGTTGGTTTGCTGTTCTCCAGAGGTCTTTTGTGTTTCTCAGGTGTGAAAAATCGACAAACACTGTTAAACAGTGCATGGAGGATTTTGGTCTTTGCGATATTTAGCGATCATTCCACCCCTCAAAGAGAGCTTTTTTTCCCACAGTTCATCAATCAAACTCCAGGCTAGATTGTGTCCTGGTCAACAGCTCCTTGTTGAGTATAACTACAGAAGCACAGATCCACCCATTAATATCAGTGATCCATGGACACCAGTGAAGATCACAAATCATTGAAGAAAAAAGGTTCAGAGCACTGTCTAGTGGGTCTAGATGACCCAACTCCCAATGTTAAAGTGCCTAGGATAACACAAGGAATACTTAAAATAACATTATAGTTTTATTTTTAAAAATAAATTGTTAAGATCTAAAGATTAAAGTGCGCCCTTACTCAATGTGTTATGGTAAAGTTAGAACCTGTGTTTATGTGTGTGTTCATACAAGGTGCTTTACGGTAACCTGTTCACAGTGATGTCGGGTGATTCTGCAGCAGAGCTGCGCATGTGCAATGTTCGGTGTGTATGGCAGACTCCATGATCCGAGGAGCATGTGCTACGTCTTTCCCATGTGAATAAATGTGCCTGTTATGCACAAAAGAGAAAGTGGCTCTACGTTTCTTCATCAACACGCAAAGAGGACACGGAAGCAGACACCGTTCCCTCCATCCCTCTACATAAATAAATTTAATAAAAAAAATAAAAATAAAAGTAGCAGCTTAAATTAAATCAGCTTATGAGCTCAAATAAATCAAATGTATCCACAACATCTGGGAATTTGTCTTTCGCCACCGGTAGAACAGACTGGCAGATCTGGATCACTTCTGCCGCACGTCTTGATAAACTTCCGTCGGAAGCGCTGCTCATAGGCGCCTTTCTACTTAAAAATCTTTTTCGTTGAACCAAGACCACTGAAATTTATTTTTATCGACGTCTTACAACCACAATCATACATTCATTCCATTCATCAGCAATCACGTCTGTATTGTCGTCAGAGTCAGTCGTCAAGTCATGTTTTTGTCGTTGTCCTGACAAAATGCACAATTTTCCTCATCTTCTGTCAAATTCACCGTCCATGTTTATTTTGAATCCTTCTTTGGTTTCTCTCCGCGTATAAAAAAATAATTTGTAGAGGTCGACGCCTCATTCGTATTTTCAAAGTGTCCTATCGTGCAGAATTAGTTCTTATATAACACTGTTTTCTGTACGCCTTTGGCGTCCCAGGCCCAAACTGACGCAAACCCTCCGTATGCCAACGGGTTAACTTCATTCTTAATCTAAATTTCTTCTGTTTTTCGCACACCGAAGTGTCGCAGATTAAACAGACACATCAATAAACCCTCCGCATTTTAACTTTCTTTTCTGTCCTTCTGTCCTTCCTGACTCCACGTCGGTGTCACCAAAGGTGTAGGAAAGAAATCTTCGCTTTTCAGTTCTTTCCAAACATGCGTGTTCAGTAGTCGAGAGTGGTAAAGCAAACAAGGATTCAACCGGATTAAAAATACACGAAGTTTATTTCCCTGACAATAGTTCTAGAGCACAGATTAAACATTAATGCAGATATATCTGGATTCTCAAGTAAAGATCTACTGACGCACAAGTTACATGCGAATTACTTGTAGATTTTCCTAAGAACAATAAAGTCCGTCCAAAACAGTCTTTTAAACATGTGTTGACACTCCTCCTTCTGAAAACATCATGGCCGCTGGATCTCCGCCCCGGAACACTCTGATTCGTCAGCCGGTATCCCTCGTGCTTCCACCGGCCAATAGCTGAAGGTTGCCAACTCCAGATCCACTCCGCCTCTCCGGGGGTGGGGGCCCTTCACCGGCGCACACAATCCATGATCAAAAGGAGTCCTCATCTGGTCCAAAATAAATCATACCAGCCAAACGAATACTCCATCACCGGCACGAGATCAGAGGTCAGCTTCATCCTCCACATGAGAACCTGAATCTGAACACTAAGATCTTCAACCCAGATAGTAGAAATGTAGTCCATGACATATTTATTGCGTCTCTGGAAACTCCTAGATTTGCACAAAGAAGTCCTAGTTGCTGCTGCAACTACAAAGCACAAGTGAAGGTCACTGGAGAATAAGTCCTGATAAGTTCAAAATGAGTTCACTTTACACTAAAGACAAAACTGCAATATAATAAAGAATAAAATCTAAAAACATACATTTTCTACACTTTCGAGCTGTGTTTCCACAATTGTCTTGTATTTCTCCAGTTGTGCCTCAGCGTGGACCACTCTGTTTTCCATGTCACTAATCTCAGTGCAAACAGTATCAAAACAGTCTTTTTAACAGCTGAGATTTGCATGGAGTTCTCCTGAACAGCTTTCATTTCTCAATCTCTCTGGAGTTGCCACCAACCAACTTTTCCAAAGTGTCTGACCTGGAGTTTATCAGTTATGTGAGTGACGAGAGTTGGGGGAGGACAGCTGCTGTCTCCGTGTCTGTGACTTTTCTCAGCTAACCAGCCGGGGGAAGCAGTGGGTGTGCTAAGAAGAGCAGGAAAGTCTTCTTCTTCCATCAGGAATGGTTCAG
This sequence comes from Oryzias sinensis, assembly GCA_037389245.1. NCBI lineage: Eukaryota > Metazoa > Chordata > Actinopteri > Beloniformes > Adrianichthyidae > Oryzias > Oryzias sinensis. The sequence continues at coordinate 10,490,080 of CM074497.1, read as the reverse complement.
AACTGCTTCCATGTAGTCATGCATAGTCGATCAATTTGACTTTAGCATCAGCAGGCTTACTCGAGGAGGATGGCAGGTTGGCTAACGTTAGCAGGTTGGCTAACAGAGCCAACACTAGCTAGCGATTTCTTGAGTTCCGTCTTTCTCTTCTCGGCTTTGCTCATCTTGCTTTGCTAAGTCTTGCCAAAAGTAGAAAAATGTAACATACATCAAATGGATCCTAAAAAGGTCTTTGCTCACTGTTTACTTTCACACAAAACAGCTAGGTTTGTAGAGCTCAGCCAAACACGACTGCTCAGAGCGCCATCATGGTCACCCCCCCCTCTTTTGCCTCTCATTCATGCTACCCTGCGTGCTCCAGCATGACGTCATACGTACTCGATGGCACTAGTTCCACCTGCTGGCCATTTACAGTACTACACTATTTGTACCCACAAACACTTGAACAGTTTTAAAATTAAACAATTATAAAAGAACTATAAAATAACTAACAAGGGTGGTATCTATGAAGACTCTCATTCATCCAGGTTGGTTCCATTGTAGTAGGTTTAGGGGATGTCATCTGGACTTGGTTTTAAAGTTGGAAGACGTTTCGCCTCTTATCCAAGAGGCTTTGTCAATTCTGAAATAGCTGGTCTAAGAGCTGGTATATATGCGCTCTTGGGGGAGGAGTGAGACCTGAAACTGGAGGTATTGTCCACTTAGCCTATATGGTTTCGGGTCGTTGAAGTCCTTTGTCCTCAGCTGGGGGTTGGGGAATCAGTGACTCCCTCTCCAAATTGGTCGTCTCTTTCAGCGGTTAATGACTCAGGTGGAACTGGTTCGGTTTGTTTAGGTTTCAAAACACTGCCGTAGATGGATGGAAGAATAAACCTGAGACCACCATTCTTATTAAGAGAAGGTTTATCCTTCTTGACAAAGATGGCTTCTTTCACTCCTCGCTCAAACCATCCTTTCTCTCTGGCTAGAATTCGGACTTCACTGTCCTCGAAAGAGTGGTTTGTGGCCTTCAGGTGGAGATGTACTGCAGAATCAGGTCCACTTGGGTTGGCTCTGCGATGTTGGTAAAGCCGCTTGTGTAGAGGTTGTTTGGTTTCTCCTATATACTGTTCATTGCAGTTCTCTTTGCAGTGGATAGAGTACACAACATTACTCTGTTTGTAGCTGGGAATTTTGTTTTGAAATTTTGTTTTGAAACCTAAACAAACCGAACCAGTTCCACCTGAGTCATTAACCGCTGAAAGAGACGACCAATTTGGAGAGGGAGTCACTGATTCCCCAACCCCCAGCTGAGGACAAAGGACTTTAACGACCCGAAACCATATAGGCTAATTGGACAACACCTCCAGTTTCAGGTCTGACTCCTCCCCCATGAGCGCATGTTGAAGGAAAAGAACCTTGCTTCCCGCTTTGGCAGGTTCTTTAAAACGTGTTCAGCTTCGAGGAGAGATGACCCAGAATCGGCCGATTAAAGATTAACAAAGTTTATTCCCTGATACAATAGTTCTAAGACAGAGAGCAAAAACACAGAGCTATAGCGAAGGAGGAAAGCCCCCAAAGAGAAGAGCAAAAAGCGCACGGACTTCCTACACGGAGAAGTCTTTATAGTGGAGTTCGTGCGTTTCTGAGATCTTCTTCCTCTGTCCATCAGCCAATCTTCTACCTGCAAACTTGACATTGTCCTTTTTTGGTGCGTCAGCCTTTCAAATGTGGGCTCCTTTTTCCAAAGAAAGAGGCTTGACCTTTTGCTGGCCTGAACTGCTTCGAGTCTACAGTTTTTCCCCTTTACTCGGTACAGCGAAGCACACTTGCTGAGTGTGCGGGCGCCTGAGGTGTCAAATATGTGGCCTATTGTTGGCTTCTGCTCGACTCACACCTGTGGTCTAGGTCCGCTTTTCTGCCTGATAGCGGGGGCCTTATTTCCTGTCTTTGTAGACATCTCGGTTTTGCTCATCAGTAAAAAGCAGAAGTAAGCATCCTGTTTATGTTCACCGCAGCCTGCATAAGCGTGCCGGCTGCATTCTGCAGTAGCGGGGTAAAAAGGTCAAACAGCAATATTAGACTGTATAAAATCAAACATTAATACGTCAAATGTAATAAAAGATTAAATCAGTAAGCATACATTTCTTCAATATATACCAGCTCTTAGACCAGCTATTTCAGAATTGACAAAGCCTCTTGGATAAGAGGCGAAACGTCTTCCAACTTTAAAACCAAGTCCAGATGACATCCCCTAAACCTACTACAATAACAAGGGTGGTAGCTTCTTTTTACTGTCCTTACATTAGGATTTTTTTAGCAGTTGATTCTGTTCTGGTTCTTTTAGAGCTTACTGCAGGGTTTAGTGCCATCCACCATCTGTATTTAATAAACAGTTTAGAACAGTGTGTATTGGCATTAGAGGCTCAGTTTTAAACTGGTTCCGGTCAAACTGGACTGCGTCTGTTTATCTGGACCAATCCTCTGCAACTGCCCCTCCCACCTGTGGGGTCCCACAAGCTCCATTCCAGGTCTGTTCTCATTGCACAAGAGTTGCCTTTGAGGATCTGTTTTTTTTTTTTAAGCATGATTATCCCTGTTTGCTAATGTCATTCAAATTTATTGTGCCCTGAAAGAAACAGTGGCTTCCTCTGAAAACTTGACTGACTGAAGCAGGGTTCTCAAACTCGCGGCCTGCGGGCTATTTGCGGCCCCCAAGATGATATTTTGCGGCCCGCGCCTTATTATGAAAGTTTAATGTAAATGCGTCCCGTCAGTTTTTATAAATGACACTTTTTCAGTGTTGTGCGGGGAGCTGAAGAACCAACCAATCACAGTGAGGTGTACCACTCTTGGGGGCGTGACAATGACTGGGCTTGAAAGCTGTAGAATATTTAGGGAAACCTGACAGCCCCCTCCCTAGAACACATTAAGGGCTTTCTTACTTTCCTTTTTAGAACATATTTTTTTGCATGTAATTTTCTGCTGAGCTGCAGCGAGACTGAAGGAGAACAGGAAGTTGGAGTTGTTTTTAACATTCAATTTACTTTTAATATGCCTCTCCCCCTTAGTATTATCTGTGTTTTTATATCTTTTATATTTATTTTAATGTTTTGTAATGTATGTAGCCTTAGTTTTAATCAATAGGTTTTTAAATTATTTTAATTGATCACTCAACTACATAAACCGTCAGGACACATTTCCCATAATGCATTGTTTTGTAGTCATCAGGGCAGCTTGCAGTCAGTGCAGTACTAAATTTCCAGCTGTGTTCGCGTAGGTTGGCGCCTTGCTCCCGCCCCTTTCTCCTGATATTTTTGTGATGATTGACAGGTGATGTTAGAGCAAAAACAAAAATATACATCACACACCAGGTGATCTGTGCAGCGTTTCGTCCACCTGTGTGATCTCGAACACGCTTATTGTGCATCTTGGCTGCACATATTTTGTGTTGCCAAGATGAATTTTCATCAGTTTATGAGCCTTTCTCTGAAATCAGGTCATCTGTAACGATTGTTCTGATCTCCAGAGAACGGCACCCGTTCTTTTATTAACCACAGTTTGAATTCAGTATGAAAATATAGGAGTGGGTGACCAGCTGCTCTACAATAACTTGTAAGAAATCACAAGAAAAAAAATGCAAAAATGTTTATTGGATTTTGTTTCTCCTTCACTGATCTGTGTTTTAAAGAGTAAACTAAAAAAATAAAATTCAACACAGACTTTAAATTGGGAGCACATCCTCTCTGACTTCTCCACCTTAAATTTCAATAAGTCCAAGTTCAGTCCAGATTTACTGTCAATCATCTTCATCCACACTGAGGGTCTCAGTTTGGGAGGAAGTGCTGCCAAGTGTCCATCAGAGAGAAGAAGACAAGAGAAGCCGTGTTCAGAAGAACCATTGATGGATTTACAGAACTGTAGAATTAGAGTCTTCTTTGGTGTTTAATAGTTAGAATTCAACAGTGTTAACTGAACTGTGTTAATAAGGACGTTTAAATGAGAAAACAGCAGATATAGAAGACTAAATGAACAGAAATGTATTACTGATTTATTTACTTATTGTTTTTTTTATTTACATATTTTATTTGTATGAGAGATTTATAAGTACATTTTGTACAGAAAACAGTTAATAATAGAGTATAGTAATAGTATAGTACATGTTCCATACAAATTTACTGGCTCTCAGACACTCACTAGTTGCGTGTGTGTGCGCTGAAGTTGCGGCGCTCCCCCAGCTAGACCCTGCCTTCAGTGGCCCCCAGGAAAATTGATTTTGAGACCCCTGGACTGAAGGATCTGAAAGCGTAAAGGGCTTTGAACTTACTCTCCTCAAATGAAGAGATAACTGAATTGATTTTGGGAAGCTGTTAAATCAGGGGTGTCAATATGGCCCTTAATCCAGCCCACTCATGAAGAGTAGAAATTATAGGGATTTAAAAAAAAGCTTGTTTCTAGTCTATTCCTGTGGCGAGTTTTGTTTTTTTACAGAAATAACCTAAATGCTCAATTCCGCCACTAGGGGGAGCAAAGGTAAAACAAAACAGCACGTGCCAAAAGTGAAGCCCAAGAGCAGTTTGGTTCCCCGCCAGCCTCACTGCTGTTACATTGCGTAACCCTTGTGCTATCCTAGGCACTTTAACATTGGGAGTTGGGTCATCTAGACCCACTAGACAGTGCCCTGAACCTTTTTTCTTCAATGATTTGTGATCTTCACTGGTGTCCATGGATTCCATGAAATCTTTCCACCTTTATCCACCTTTGTCATGGTAGGGAGAACACGTCAATGGAAGGGGGGGGGGCATCTTAGATAGCACAAGGGCTAAGAATGATCAGTAGTGACATATGGAGGCATTTTTTATAGCATAATTCAAAATATAAGTTAAAAGCAGAAATGCTTTTTCATTTTCAAAATGAAGCTGCTTTTTTGACTCAAAATAAAAAAAAAGCAATCCTTCAACACCACTTATTTTGTCAGTTAATTAAAATGATAAAGAAAATAGTATTTGAAATTTTATTTTCAGATGGTGAACTTGTGGAAATAATGCTGAAGGCTGCAGAAGTCCCAGGCTGTGCCCCAAAAAGCAGTCGAGCAGACTTTGAACTTTGCCAACAAAGTCTGTCAACGATTACAATTGCATATACAACATTTCTGAGGAGACTCAATGCAGCCAAATTCAGGACAGAATCCAGTCATTTATTGCATTTTTGGTCGCTATTGATGAAAACACCAACATCACAGATATTGCACAGCTTTATTGATGAGACCGTCAGAGTGAATTTCTTGAGCTGATGGACACAACAACAGATGATGATACAGTCAGCTCTGTAGTTACTGCGCTGGACTATGTTGGAGTGAACTGGTCATGTGATGTCAGTGTGGTCACTGATGGCGCCCCATAAAAGGTCAGGAAGAAGGCAGGTGTTGCCACAAAATTGAGGCAGCAAACCAGGAAAAGACTTATGGACATTTCAATGTGTTTTGCACCTGAATGACAGTAAGTGTGTTGCTGCACAGGATTTGAATCCTGATGTTGATGGCCAGGCGAAATTACAGGAGAGATAACGAAGTTAACTTCAAATTCTTCACAAATGTTTGCAAGTTTAATTTAGTTTAATTTTTCATTGGTTTGCACATTTACATTTTAGGCGGGGTGTTTCATTTTTTCCGTAGCCCCTCTTGACTTTATTGTCAAGATTGCTTCCATTTCAGATGTAAAATATTCAGTCTGCATAAAATTTAATAAACTCATTTTTTTTTGAAGTGAAATGCATTTTATTTGAGATCCATTGGCCTCTGTGAATGAATGTGTAATAATAAGTGATTAGGCTACTATGTTGGTTGAGGCATTTTTTCCAACTGAGATAAACCCCCCAAAAAAGCTACAGATAACAAGCTGACCAGAGGTTATGTTGCTTTTATGCTACTGGTCCCGGCCCACTTAAGATCAGACGGGTTGAATGTGGCCCCTGAACCAAAATCAATTTGAAATCCTTGTGTTAAATGATGCCTTCAGTTTTATCCCTCCACACATTTCTCTATCCCCTCCCCCCATGCCAAAACCCTGGAAGCAATCATTGATAACTCTTTTGAACTGGAACAGCAGATTAGCTCTGTGGTCCAAAGTATTTTTTATCAGTTGAGAGTGAGAGCCTTTCCTCCCAAGAGAAGATTTTAAAGGAGTCATCCATCTACTTGTTATTACTCAGCTGGAGTGTTGTTGTTTTTCTACTATCGGGATCATCTCTCCACCGTCTGCAGCTCGCTCAGCTGCTCTAATGTTGATTGGTCGAAGACTACATCATCACCGGATTTGCTTCTCTCCGCTGTTAGGTTGAGATTAAGGGTCCTTTCAAAGATTTCATTAGTTGCTTTTTTACCAAGCCAAATTCCTCTCTTCCTCCCACTTCCCTCACTGACTGCCTTCTTGCAATAAAATCCTGGTTCACTGCTTATTTCCTAAAACTAAAAAATGATCAAACCGAACTTCTCCTGATCTGTTCTAAATCCATTAAAAACAGTATCCAGAACTTCTCCATTCCCTTTGAAAACTCTTCCATTTCCCCCTCCCCTCAGGTTAAGAGTCTGGGTGTCATCTTCGACAGCACCCTCTCCTTCACTTCACACATCAATAGCATTACCTGGAATATTTCCACCTTCCCAGCATCCGTCGTCTTCGCCCTTCCCTCAGTCCTCATTCCACAGCCATCCTGTCACTTCCCGCCTGGATTACTGCAACTCCCTTCTTTTTGGTTTACCAGAAAAAACTCTACTAAACTACAATACGTTGAAAACTCAGCTGCCAGAATTATCTGTCAAACACCTTCCATCCAACACATCACACCTGTTCTGCAGCAGCTCCATTGGCTGCCGGTCACACACCTTCTCCTGACTTTTAAATCCATCCACTACCTCGCCCCCTCATATCTATCAGTTCATGTTCATGTCGCCACTCCCACCCGTACCCTCAGATCCTCCTCCTCCCTTCATCTGGATGTCTTGTCACTATGGGGAGCAGAGCTTTCAGCTGCTCTGCCCCCCGGCTCTGGAACTCACTACCCCCTGACCTCAGAAACATCGGCTCTCTCTCACAATTCAGCAAGAAACTAAAAACTGGCCCTTTGCCAACTTTCATATTTCCCTCCATAACTTGTTATTCCTGGTCTATTTTAAATGCTTATTTTATTGCTTTTATTTTTATTTTCACTTTTATGCACGGCGACCTAGAAAGGCGCCTAACAAATAAATATATTATTATTATTATTTATTATTTCTAAAAAGCTCTGAATGGTTCGGTTCCAATATATTTGTCTGAGCTGCTGCAGCCGTAGAATTCAGGGACACGTTTAGGACCTTCCACTTATCCTTAAAGACCCACTGCAATGAAAATGGTGTTTTTTTCACATGTTCTTGCAGCATTCTTCTGACAATAAAGGACATATTTAAAATAATTCCAAATTAAAAACTGCATTTCTGAGTATTTAAGTAGGGTTGTATCAGGAGCAGATGAGAACTGGATGTTTGAAAAAGCTCAGATTTATGACGCAGCTACTGCTGTGGACGGGCCAAAGTCCCACTTTCTCCGCTCCAATTCTAAATTCTCCACTTGCAGACAAATAGATCCTTTTACGTTTTTATTTCCTCATATGAACTGGAATCTGGCTCTAAACTGTTCGGCTGGATATCTAGAGTATTGGTTTTTTTGCTACACCAATGTTAGCTTGGGCTTGTGAGGCACTTGTAACCAGCGGGAGAGAGTGTCAACAAAAGGTATGCTGGGAGATGAGCGAATTTCTAATGAGCTACTGCAGATGTGCAGAAGGTCTGTATTAAAAATGACAGGTTTTTTTCTTTTAGCTATAAACTGCATAATCATGGTTAAAAGACCACTGGGAAGGATTTCTACAGTAGAAGAAATCTACGGTCGTAGGACTGGGCCTTTAAATACTCATATCAAGACTTATATCAAGGGGAGACAGAACATTTGCAGTAACTGGCTTTTGAACTCAGTCAAGCTTGACTTTTATCCAATAAATTTGGTTTCATTTTATTCTTTGATTATTTTTCTGTTTTGTTTCATTGAAGAGATTACTTCTGTTGGTACAACACTGTTGCTAATTACAGGTCGTTTTAAAAATGTGGTTTATAAATCAAACTCCCTTTGAATTGACCATGACCTCTTTCATCAGATCCCTCCTCATCTGCAGGCCTTTGAGACTAATCTTTTCAGCTTTCCATAAACTGTCAAGTATGCAGAGGCCTGATGAGTTGTGAATGTGCTGGTATATCAAACAGGCAGAGCAGCCTCAGTGTTGTGATCAAACCAGTTGATTATCTGTTCACCTGCATTTACTCTGCAGGGTCTAAATGAGGAGTCTGTGTGTAAAAACCACCTGATCCTGGGACAGCACCTCTACATGGAGATGGAGGGCTTGGACTTCACTCTTTACGGGGGAGGAAAAATGAGACTGAAGCCAAACAGGGTAAGGGATCTTCTCTACACTACTGACCTAATGTGAACATTTGTTAGTTTTCCTTTTTATCTAGTCCTGTCCAGCAGCTAAGCACACAGATAGATCTGAAAACCTCTTGTGTTGGACAGATAGATGGTCATGAATCTTCTGACTCAAGAGGTGCATATTTGTATAAACCCCTTTTGTATTTGAGGCTAAACTTTATTAAAACGATTTATGTTTGTATGCATTTTTTCTTAAACCTGATGGAGAAAGAAGAGAGAAAGCGGGATGTGGATGAAAGAGATGGAGGATAAGGTTACAAAAGAAAGGGGGGTCAAAGAAGTTGGAGAATGAATACAAGTAGGAGAGGGTAGAATCCCAGAAATGGGTAACAAAACATGGTTGTTGGCTCCAAAAACCTTCACACACAAACATTTGTTTGATGGATAGTTTTAGAAGAACATGACAAACCCAAAGAGAGACTAAAATATTTTTTAAAAAACTTAAAAAATGAATTTCAATCATTTTCTCACTTTGTTGATTTTATAAAGGGGAAATACTTACTCATAGCAAATCTCATTTTACGTAAGAATGTGTTCATCGCTGCTGCCATCCAAAACTTAAAATCCATTTTGACCTCAGATCATTGAAAAACATTCAGAATGTTTCTCAGCAGCACTGCCTTCAACCCTTTAGGGACCTTTTCAGAAATTCCCAGGTGAAATTCAGCATTTACTTTTCCATTTTTACTTCAAAGAAAGCTGCAGCGGAACATGCTGAAGATTTTTCACTCTCACTAGAAGAATCTGAATGGTTGCATTTCTTCTGTTTCTGCAGAGGTTCATCCTCTTGGAAAACCCGAGTAAACAGTATAATGTGATCGTCTCAGATCTTCCAGCGGCAAATGGTGTCATCCACATCATTGACCAGCCAATCATGGACATGCTCTTAGAAAGGAAGCTTCAGGATGAGAAAGTGAGAACATATTCTTTCTAAACTTGTTGTCACAACAGTTTAGGGGGAAATTTGATTTTTTTTTTCTTTTTAAGTTTATAGGAAAGAAAGTGGGCGAGATTCTGAGAGAGGATGAAAACTACAACCGCTTCCTGTCTTTGGTGGATGTGAGTATTTTCTCCTGCTGACACTGACAGCACCAACAGCAGAGTCTTTACCCACAGCAGACCCCTCTGCTTTGTCATCTTCATTCCATTGTATGACAGGAGGCATCAGAGAAAAAGTCAACATTATGTTTGAACAAAAGGCCAACAATAAGAGGTGGTTGTGGATCATATTTATATTGAAGTTTTCCCCATTTTTGTACTGGTATTTCTTCAAGATAATCAAGTGTAAATGAAATATGTGTACAAACAGACAAGTAAACTAGAATGAATGTCAACTCCATTCTCATTTTAGTTTTCCTAAAGTTCAGCCCACTGTTGTTTTTCCGCATCCAAAAAATTATTACATTTAAACATTCTACCACACTGACTTCTTAGTTTATTTTCTATCAGACACGGTTTGTGTTTTTTCACATACCTGACATGTTTCGGTGGAATCACTCCGCCTTCATCAGAGTCGTCTTCAGGTGGTGGCCACAGTTTAAAAACCAATGGGAGACTAATAAGGAAGCAAACCTGGCTGACTATTTGAGGGCCATTTTAGTAAAACAAAGAGGCATCTTGACTAATGAAAAACCTTTTGCCCCTCAGCAGGATAACCAGCTTTTAGAACCAGGTGATTGGGTTCTGATAAGAAGCATCAAGATATAACACTGGTATTCACCCAAGTGGGAGGGGCCATACCAGGCACTGCTGGCCACTCCTACTGCAGTCAAATTCGCTGGAAGATCCACCTGTGTTCACCTGACATATTGTTTATATTGTAAAAAGGTAATCTCGACTGGAAACTCAAAGGTGGAAGGTGAGCTAAAGTCTGATAATAGGGTGGACTCAGACGTTTAGAGTCTGGGTAGACCCGAAAGTCAGTGAAGCCTCCTGTAAAGCCACCAACCCATATAGACGACGAAAAAAGAAATAACAGTTGGTCGAGATGGTAAACCAAGGTTTTCAAATTTGTGTGAAATGTATTGTTGTTGTGATCATAACCATTGTTATAGTGTGGCATACCTGGCAGTACTTGCGCCCCCCTGGGTATGAAAATGGAACAACCCTTTCGACTGAGAGGAGGACTAGCTCAGCGCATGTGTAACTTAGAGACAACCCAAATCAACTTATTAAAAGAGGGGGCAGCAGAATTTGCGCCAGAGTGGAGAGAGATTGTTTACTGGGTAGATCTCTGTCTGCTCTCCTCGTAAAAGGTACCTTTGTCCGTTGGTCTTTCTTTCCTTTTTGAATTGTTATGATGTTGCAGGTTGTTTGAACCCAACATTAATTTGTCAGGTATATGAAAAAACATAAACTATGTCTGATAAAAAATAACCCAGGAAGTCAGTTAATCTTATAGAAACAATGAACTTTATTCAAATTGTAGCACACTGCATGGTCACGTGTCTTTGTTAAAGTCAGTCTTTCCACACATTGGACTGGAATGATGGACTGATCGGTTTTTGCTGCATCACGTGTGGGTTGTCTGCTGTGATGCTACTTGGTCGTTATAGTAAAATAAATCTATCAAATCTCAATCCAAATGATTTTTTCCAAGACTGATTCGATTATCGATTTATCTAAATTTGCAACAATTTTTAAAATGGTTTGGGTTGATTCAATTCGATTCCGCCTCAGACAGTAATCTGGTTGGTTCGTAGGACAAGAAATCAAATCATTGATCAATTAAGTAATCGTTACACCCCTACATATGATGAATCATTATGATCATGTTCTCATCAAATGATTTGAGCCTGACCACTTCATGGTCACATGTCCCTGTGGGAGGAGTCTAAAGAGAAGGTTCTTATTGGCACTCAGAACAATGAGCTATCGGCTAAGTGCTTCAGTGTTCGGTTACTTCGATGAATGGGAAAATGGTGCAGATTTTCAAAAAAAGATTATTGCTGAATCACTTCTTCCTTATGCTCCTGTAGAACTGTGGGTTGCCTCCGCCTCTGAGTGGACCCGGGCCCCTCACAGTGTTCGTCCCCACTAATGAGGCTGTGGACCGGGCCCGAGACGGCAGCATCCTGTACATGCTGAACCACGTAAGGATGCAGGCGGAGGAGCTACATCTATTTAGCCTTCAGGTTGAAGACTGTATACGTTCAAACACTTGGAACATTTTCATCACTGCTGTGTTAGCTTGCAGCAAAACAAAGAAGACGTTATATTTGACATAATTTTTTATCATAATATTTTCTAAAAAGGATTATAAAGCTTTGGAATGAAACAGTGATGGCTATGAGGTGGAATGTTCCATGAACCAAAAAACGGCTCACAGAGTGAAATCTCAGTCTGGTGTACAGAAAGTCTGACAAACTGTGGAGAAATGGGACAAGTGAGTGAAATGCAACTTCACAAACACAAGTGTTTCTCTGAAATACTCAGATATCAGAACTGCTTATATTTCATTTTATTTCTTGGCATAAATGAAATCCATGAGGCTGCGCACAATGATTTAGTTTGACACCCTTTGTCTGTTTGAAGTTTTTAAATTTAGGTATTAGACCCAAGTTTTGGCACAAATACCAAATTTGCTCTCTGGCAGAGACTGTCAATAATCTTTGGTGACTTCTGTAAAAAAATTAGTTAGTTTTGATTTGCCCTCAAAAATATGGTTTTAACATTTCACCACCAAACGGTGGGCAATCCGTAGTAGAAAGGTCATCGCCATGATGATATTTAATCGGTGTTTGTACAGATACAGCCTGACAGAGCTGCAGGGGTTTGACATGTCAAATCTGAAAAACCGTCAGAAGCCTCCCACAGACGCATTTTTTCGAAGAGCAAATTTCACACCACTGTGATGCCATTGCTTTTTTTTTGGGGGGGGGGGGTCAATGACTCTAAATAATATGAATTTTCAGGAGACTCAAAGAGGACATTTTAGTGTGTTTTCGTGCATTTTCAGCAGGTCAAACTTGGATCTAAAGAGGTAAGAAAAGAAGGAGAGTTCTTGCAAAAACATTAAAGGGTATTTATTTTCAGGCCACAGGTGTGTTTTTTGTGTCTTTGGTCCTGCACTCAGTTGTGTCCATTACTGTAGGTCTTTTGATTGTGTTTTCAGGGTTTTTTGTACCTTTTTGAGTTTTTTTCCTTCAAAACAATTTCAAGATGGTCCACAACACACTTTGTGTGTGCTTGGGTCGTATTGATTCTAGCAAAAATAATCTAGGAATCTTTCATAGAGGTGTGCGGTTTTGGACCTGCATTTAGTTTGTGTCTATCTGGTCTTTTTGTCCCTTATTTTCAGGGCTTTTTGCACCTTTCAGAGTTGCTTTCCTTTGAACTGATTACATTGTGGTACTTCGCACACTTCGTCACACAGAACATCCATCGTTAGTACAAACACAACATTACATGTGAGTGACAGATGGACTCTGAGCTCTTTGTGGTCTGAAAGCAGCCTGTCCATCTGCTGACTAACATAGTTCCACCTGTGTGACCCTTGTGCTATCCTAGGCACTTTACCATTGGGAGTGGGGTCATCTAGACCCACTAGACAGTGCTCTGAACCTTTTTTCTTCAATGATTTGTGATCTTCACTGGTGTCCATGGATTACATGAAATCTTTCCACCTTTATCCACCTTTGTCATGGTAGGGAGAACATGTCAATGTAAGGGGGGGTCATAGGATAGCACAAGGGTTAAAGCTAATCTCAGGCAAAGTAACATCATTATTTGGACACAGAAATCTATTTTTTTTTTCAGCAGACTCCTGGCCATTTAAACACTACCTACACTGTTTACTGAATTGTGTGTCTCTGTTAAACATCTGAGTCTTTCTCCAGTAGGTTTAAAACACTAGGACATGTTTTCTCTTTTGCAGGCCAAACATAAACTTCAAGAGCTGCTCAGAAACCACGTGTACTCGCGCGCTGTGGTAAGACTTCAAAAACCAACCCTCCTGACTTCTCTTCTTCCTTCTAGCTGCTTTTTTAGAATTCTACAATAATTTCCTTGTCATACTGTAAACCAAATAAATGACAAGATCTTTTACTCTATTAATGGACGATTCATTTACTGCCAACTGCATTCAGAGGGATCACATCCACTCCTCTGATCCCATTCTTGACATTTTCCTAAAGAGCTGTCCTCTTTACTTCTCTTAAGTTTAGTTCCTTTTTTTGTGCAATTTCTTTCAAACTATAAAATACATACATTTGATTTTTCTTTGTGCTACGGCATTGGTTAATTCTAAATGACAGATTCTGTTTTTTGTCCCTCCTGTTGATCTTTGAAGTTTTCTCTGTATCTAAGCTTTTTCTTGGTCCTTCATACCACCTTTCAGACACAAGCAGCTGAAACGCAGAGCATAGTCCATCCTCACAAAAAAGGGATCACTTTTATCTCACTGTTTCATTGCAGCACTTTAAACAAATCAAAGACTAACATTTTTTCTAGCTTTTTTGAAATCTTAATCAAGTTTGACTATAAACAGATTGATTTTTCCTTTAACAATCTTTTACCAGATCTTCTACTCAGTTGAGTCGAAAATGACAACATTGCTGAAGGAAAACTCCCTTTTTTGTCTACAGCTTACCGTGGATGAGTTGACCTCTCTTCCTGGGATTCAGACAATGGCCAATCAAATGATCAGCATCAGAGTTTCTGAGCGTGTGGGTATCTTCTCCAAATTCCTGACGTGTTTCATGGAAATACTCCTGCAGTCACTGCAGATGAGACCAAAGGAAAAAGATGAATTTATAGGCGACTCAAGCTTGTTTGCATGTTCTGTATATTTTTATAAACATTTAAAGCTGAGGAGAAGTCCCTTGAAATGCAACATATCGTGATTAAAAGACTCTTCTGTCACATAAGTAGATGAGAAACTATTAAAAGAAAAAAAAGCAAATAAACAGTTTCATTGAACAGAAGTGCAAAATTTTGAAATGAGCAGGGCTGAGCCCGAGAACTAGAACCAACACTGGTGCCAGAGAGCTGGGAGCAGAACTTGGTTTGAGGGCTGGAGCCGGGCCGATGTGAGCCGGGCTCCAGAGCCGGGCTCCAGTGCCGGGCTCCAGTGCCGGGCTCCAGAGCTGGGCCGATGTGAGCCGGGCTCCAGAGCCGGGCCGATGTGAGCCGGGCTCCAGAGCCGGGCTCCAGAGCCGGGCTCCAGAGCCGGGCCGATGTGAGCCGGGCTCCAGAGCCGGGCTCCAGTGCCGGAGCAGAGTTGATGCAGAGCTTGACCAGAGAAAGGAGCAGAGCTATGGCAGGGCTTGGTCCTTGAACTGGAGCAGAGTTGAAACATATCTGAAACAGAGCATAAGGCAGAAGATCCTCTGGCAGAGGAGTCTTGGGTCTTGGCTTCTTTCATGCTGGGCTGATTGTGAGGAGCTGCAGGGCTGAGGACTGATTTGGAGAAGGGAGGAAAACCTGGACTGGAATCTGGACCGTGACACAAACTTGCAGTATGCACAGACTCACTCACACCCACAAACACACCAGCTCTCCCTATTCGACACTCCCTTTAAGTTCAAAGCAAAAAATAAATCAATACAATCAAAAAGTAAATGCCATCATGACATGTCATGTAGAATGTTTGTTTAGAATTAGGCCAAACTAAAGTTTAAACCATTTAACATCAGCCTTTGAAGAAAGATACGGTATGATTTTCTAAAGAGCTGACATAAAAACAGCTTTA
This sequence comes from Oryzias sinensis, assembly GCA_037389245.1. Taxonomy (NCBI): domain Eukaryota; kingdom Metazoa; phylum Chordata; class Actinopteri; order Beloniformes; family Adrianichthyidae; genus Oryzias; species Oryzias sinensis. The sequence continues at coordinate 10,474,891 of CM074497.1, read as the reverse complement.
GAGTATTTTCATAATGCAGTGGTGGACCTTCAGGCCCTGCAGCCTTCTCTGCTAGCATAAACTTATTTAGAAAAGTAGACGACATTCAAATGTCCCCCCCCCCCCCTGAAATCACTTTTTTAAATTTTTTTTTTTATTTCACTGTGGCAACCCCTGACGGGATTGGTCAAAAGGTAAACAACCCTAAATAAAATAAAGGTCAAATTAATACATTTTCATAGTCAATTATCTTTGTGTCACATACCATCTACAGAAGCAACAGGCTTCTCAAGGAGGTGTTCACATCCTGGAGTAGATCCTGTAATAGACTAAAGAGAATATCTCTGCCTGCAGTTATTTTCTTCAGAGTGAAATAAGTGAAGCACAGCTTTATGCTGTATGGCTAAATTGTCCATGACAATCCCAGTGTCCAGTGTCGCTGTTCAGAACTGTTTCTGGACATGACAATGGTATAATCAACACATTTACATGTCACTCAGAGAAGAAAAGGGAATGGATTTTGTTTTCAAACAAGAATAGACAGTGGAGGAGATCTGTTGGTGGATGGAAACATTTGACCTTTGTTCACAGTCTTAGAAGCAGAGGTTGACCGTGGTGCTGTCCAGGCACTGTGCACAAATTCCACCAAAGTCATCTGCACATTCAGGAGCTGTGGCACATCCAGGATCCTCGCACAACACTGATGCACACACACAAACACTACAATTATTGATCACTTAATCTGCTCCTATAACACCAGTGTGTTGCAGTGGCGTGCGGTCAGATGAGACAAGTGAGGCTCGGCCTCACCTGTCATAGTGATAAAATAGAAAAAAGTACATTAAGTAAATATTATTTTCCACTGATCCGTGTTAAAGATACATTTTCAGTTGACTCGACACGTTTTCCACAGTTTCTGAGGTTATCATCGCCACATTTGAGTGTTGCGTGATCACATACGGAGCGGAAACTCCGGGTGAGGCTCTGGAGCGCTTCGCCTCATGTCTGACTGCAGGACGCAGTGACTTACCGTCAGAACGCTGCAGTAAGCGCGCAGAAAAGACTGCCGGTGAGAAAAGCCTCGCCAGCAGGCGGCAGACGTGAGCTGACAGCTGCTTTGCAGTAGAAACAGAACAGACGTCTTTCTTCATTGGCCATAATCCCCATTAAGAGGGAGAGACTTATTAAACTTAAGGAAAATAAGGATGACTTTTACAACAGGTCATAGAGCTTTTTGTAGAGACGGATCGGCGCATGGACCAAACATGGTTTTCACATTTTATTTTGAAAAAAATACCATGGGAGCAAGTGGGAAAAATATGTAAGTTTTTGAAAACTAAATTTTAGGCCTAAAAGAATTATTATCGTCATAGGCAACATCTGACAACACTGATTAGAGCATCAGAATTTGACGTTGGAAAAATACCAGACAGTTACTGAGGGTCAAAATTACATGTGAGCTGAACACATCTGTATACTTTCATTTGTTTACAGTACATATGAATAAGAAGAACAAGAACAAAGTGTTCTACACATATCTATAAAATAAATATTCCCTGTAGGACTAATATGTTGTTGTGTGTATTTTATAAGCTGTTACCTTCTGTAGGATAAATGGTGAAATATTCAGTTTTTGTAATTGTACATCTGACTCCGGAGGAGTCGGTGCCTCACCAGCCATCAACCTCACCGCACGTCACTGGTTAGTTAGATATTGCACTTCCAGGTTGTTGTGTTTTGCTACACTGCCTCAGAAATGTATTTTATTTTAACCTCTTGGTCTGAGTCTGCTGTGCATTTGTAATGCTTTTAATGTTGATGGTACTCATTTCTTTTCTGTCAGTTTGAATTTATAGATGCTGTTTTCCGCTCTGCAGGGTGAGATTTTGTTGGGGGAGAATAGTTTCCGCCTGGTGCGCTCCAACATTATGGCGTCCAACGGGGTCATACATATGATTGACGGGTTGCTGTATCCTTCTTCCATCCTTCCCATTCTACCCCACCGCTGTGATGTCATACAGAGCAAGATCACTGTGGTGAGAGCATCACTAAACAGAAAGTTATTGAAGAAGACACAGATTGAAGCTGTTGTGTTTCATCAGATGCCCATTAGGGTTGGGCGATGTCCCTTAAATTGGCCGTTGACGATGTTTGCTGTCAACCATCGGGATGGACGATGATATCGTCGTGGGGGGGCTATTTTTAAATTTTTTAAATTTTTTCATTTTTTAAATTTTTCGTTTTATAATTGCTATTCGTTATTTTATGTTATTACTTTTTTCATTTTATTTCCCAACTAATGACTAATCCGCGATGATCCACTATAAACTGAGGGAAGTGATTTTAAAAAAAAAGTAACAAACAAAATAGATAAGAAGTAGTCCGCTCCCGCACTTAACTAGCGAAGTGGACCGGCGGAGCGCAGACTTACAGCTTTGTGTTTGATGGGAATGGGGGGGGGGGTGATTTGTTCCATGAGCGGTATGTGTGGGAGATTTAAGACTGCGATCCGTCCCGCAGCTCTAGGGGTACGAGCTATCAAACTCAGAACCGGGTCTAAAAGTGTGTCTGAGCACAGCTCGGATCGTCAGCACACAAAGCGGTTTGAGCTTCAAAGCAGAAATGTCGCTCAGTCCTTAGAAACCGTTCAAACAATCACGAGGATTTGTGTTTCCAGTCGTGTCCCGACTAAATAAAGGCTGATGTTATTCACAGGATGCAGCGCCACCCAAAGCTAATGTTGTTAGCCTGTGTTAGCATAGTGCTAATCCTGGCTCCGTTCAGAAAAAGCACTGACCACACGGATTAAAATTCAAATGATGAGCGAACAGGTGTTTCATAATAACCGTAACATTATTAAAAGCACGTTTGGAAGATCGTCTCGTATTTTACCGAGCTGACATGTCAATGTATTTAGCCGCTCGGCGCTGTTTAACATTGTTTTGTATTGAATTGTTACATTCAATAAAGTTTGAAAAAAAAGCCGCTCAGCGGAATCTATATCCTTCCGGTTTTCAAACCCTACTGCGCATGTGCGAATGATTTATTCCGACGGAAAGTGTGACCTTAGTGAACGTTTTTATATTCTGAAAACATTTTTCTGGACCCATGTACACGGTTGGATTCTAATCCGACCATTGATCCCATCAAGATATTTTGTACATGTAACCGCGGCTTATGGTGTCGACTCGCAGCGTGGCGGGGGTGTGGCATCACGATGGTGTCTCTCCATCGGGATGTCAGTCACCCATCATGATGGACGATGGTATTGTCCATCAGCACAACCCTAATGCCCATCCCACATTTTCTCATTTGAAATGCGTGTAAGCTTTACTTATGCTAAAATTTTCATTTTTTTCCTCCAAATTGAGACTTTTCTTTAGATACTTGAAAGTATGAACATCTTTAGCGCATGTATCTTCCAGTGACTTCACTTCAGGCCCTGTCCACAAAGCTGTGACTCTCAGTTGTTTACAGGTTTTCCCAAACACGTCCTTTTAGAAGGCAATCATAATGTTGTTCCACACCACGTTGAAACATTTTTAAATATTGTTTTTAACAACAGAATTAAATTGTGTTAGTTTTTAATTACAGAAGGGAAATAAATTAAATGTAACCCCCAGAAAACCAGCCCCTGACATTATGACCTCTGCAGACCCCAGTTTGTCTTCCTAGAAAGGCAGACTTACCATTTTCCCCCTAAACACATGAGATATCATTGGAAAGGTCAGGATGTCCTTTTTGAAGCACATCAGGTCCTGGAAGAGAATGTCAAATGAGTCAAAGGACACAATCTCCCAACATATATCCCCTACAGAAGGCATAAATGAATGCTGATTTCTTTCAAGGAAGCTTTGCTGTGGGACCTTTATTTAAAGGAAAAACTCCAGAGCAGTAACAAAATCCAGTTTTTGTCTCTGGAAGCAAGATGGCAGGAGGCATCTTGAAAACAAGAAAACACTAACAATAAAAAAGAAACCCACATTTCTTAAACCACTCAAACCCCTGACATGAATTGTTTAACGTGACTTTACTCTTTCATTTACATGATTCTTCTGTCTTCTATTCTGAACCGAACTGTTTGTGCTTTCAGGGCCCTTGTGTTCACTGTGGCTACCTTGACAACACCCAGTGTCCAGAAGGAAGCATTGAAATGGTAAATCCTCCTATTGCATCCATTGGCTGTAAATAGACCTGGACCGAGTCACTGATAGAAAATGCCTTACCTCCGGCTCCAGCAAAATGAAGCCAATTCAATTGCAATTTTTTTGTGATAAGAGCGCTGCCCTTTGGAGCCAGACCACAGTAGTCGGTCCGAGTCGATTTAAGTCATGTTTCTATGGCAACTACTATTGCCAGTCATGTGTAAGCTTATTCAAAGTCCCCACCCCTTCCACTCGGGAGAATCTGTCAATCAAAGGTTCAAGATGGGGGTCAGCGGGCATCACATGCTTTTACTGAGACATCTAAATGGTCATGTTATAACATGATTAACTTGCGACAACAAAAACAATATAAAAAAAAAATAAGAATTATCAAGAAGAGGTTAAAAAAAGGTATCAGATCAAGAATGGTTATTCTGGGTTCTCCATATTGAATGAATCCAGAACCTTTCACATGTGAGTCTTTACAGTGCTTTTCTTTCCTCAGAGCAGCTTCCAGAAGGACTGTGAGTACGTCTCCATCTTGTCTGGTAGACTCATCAAGGGCTGTGCCAAATACTGCAACACCACCACACAGGTAGGCCCTCATGAGCTGAGTAAGATGAAACCGAATTCAGTAGCCCATCATCCATATTTGAGGTTGGTTATGCTGAGCTTTCTGTGTGGACACCACACTGCTTTTAAAGGGCCTATATCATGCAAAACTAACCTTTTCAGCCTTTATTTGTATTAAAATGTTCCTTCCTCACAAAAAATAACCCCAAATCAGTATTTTCTCCATCTCTGAGCATTCTTTTAAAAACCTTTCCCTGAGCACCAGCCCTTCCTAATCGATGAAAACCAGGGTGTCCTCACATTGTTATGTCACCAACTGAGAAACAGCCCCTTCCAGGAAGAGTCTCCGCCCCCAGGCAAACAGACACACACACTTTCTTAACGGAGCTAGAGGTGATCAACTAAAAGCTTCCATTTTCTCTGTTTCAGACACAAAAAATGGTCAGGCAGAAAAAAGTTACCGTGTTTTTATTTTGTTGCATTTATAGAAACAAACTCATCTTATTTTACCTTCTTTTTCATTTCTTGTGGTTTGTGTCATGCTTGTTTTGTTGTGAAACAGTTTCCACATGTGTGTGGGACATTCATGTGATTAATTTGTGCTGAACAGACCGCAGAGTGCTGTCAAGGGTTCTTTGGTCCAGACTGTCGACCTTGCATTGGAGGATTTCAGCATCCTTGCTATGACAAAGGAACAGTAAGAAACACTGAGTTCCTCTAAAACTGCTGCATCAGCTGGCATCTCTCTGGATTTCA
>CM074497.1:10450193-10468938 GCA_037389245.1 Oryzias sinensis | reverse complement strand
ATAGATAGATAGATAGATAGATAGATAGATAGATAGATAGATAGATAGATAGATAGATAGATAGATAGATAGATAGATAGATAGATAGATAGATAGATAGATAGATAGATAGATAGATAGATAGATAGATAGGTGTAAATATAAGCTCCCAGGCCTCTGGTAGAGGACTGGTGTGAGTATATATGTATATACGCACGCACGCACACACACACACAATTTTTGAACAAATTTTCATTATCAGAACACAGTGGATTTATAAATGATATTCTTCTGAAATATTTATATATATTACATTTTTAGTTTGGCAAATGGGTAACGTCATATTTGCTGTTAAAAAAGGATTAAATAGTGAGCCTGTGTCTGGATTACTTTAAAGTCCTGGGCTCTAGATAGTCCTCCACTATATAGTCCTAAGTGTGAGGGAGTAGGGAGGTAATTTGGAAATAGTCTTAGTCTTTTAAAGTGATTGACAAGACCATAACAAGTAGAAAACGTTATCAGTATTTACTTATAATGAACAAGTTTCTAATTACTCAGTTTTTATTCTTTGTTCTCAATTTCAAACTATTTTAAACATAAAACAACTATGCTACAAAGTTTTTTTCTTTAACAATCTGCAAGATCTGCTATTTGTAATTGTATTAAAAATCACTAAAAACACAGAGTTAATGTACAAATAATTGCTTAGGCTTGTCTAGGCTTTCATTCCGGTCAAAACACCTGAAATTAACTGCACAGTAGAATCTGCAGGGCTTAGAGGTGTTAACTGTGTAAAAAACAAAACGAAGACTGGTCTGGGTTTCATTCTCACCCATTCATTCATACCATGTGTTAAACCGTTATTAGAGCGGTGACCTCCGTAAAAAATCCCAGCTGGCAGCTGAAGCTAAACCCCACTCGAGTTTTTTCCTCTAAATCCAGCTTCCAATGAGAGAAGTCAGACTTTAGACAGAGTATTCTGTGCATTTTGATGTGATGGTTGATTCCAGACCTTTATTTTTTCTTTCTCAGGATGAAAGTCGTGTGAAGGTGACAGTAATGGAAGTCCTGCCGGTCGACCACAGAGAATACAGCAGGAGGCTTCTCAGTAACATTCGCAGATTGGCTTGCTGAGCTCTGTCCCAGTCATCCAAACGGCTGCCATGTAATTACACATCTTTGGCGAGTTTCTGGTATTTTCTCACTGACAGATAACATCATATCTGAGTGATGCTGTGGAGGAGCAGTCAGTGACTCATGGGAATTATTGGCAGCCAAACAAAGGCTAATATGTAGCTGTTCATATTCTTAAGGAGGCTTTGAGGGAAACTTAGTGGGAATGCCTTTAATGTGTGACATATTTACATTTTGAGTTCTATTTTGATTGTCATGTTGTTTCATTGTTTTATGCATCCTGCACAAGTAAAGATACACAGGATTTTTATTTTATTTTAAGTTTTTATGTCTTTCTTTTTAACCAGATTTTTTCCCCACATTAGTTGGGTCAAAACTTTTATTGTTTAGAAGTTACAGTTGGTTAAGTTATTCATATTTTTAATTGCCTGTTTAAATGTCATAGTTTATTTATGATTTTTTGTGCTCTTAAAAATTGAAAAAAAAAAGGGTTATTAAAAATCAAAAAACTATACAATATAAAAATGGGAGAACAGAAATGCTTTAAACACACGTTTTAATAGCCCCAGGAGATGTAGAAGTGAAATGTGAATTTTAAAGACTAAAAACATGTGTTAAAAAGAATTAAGATAAATATGACACCAATTGTGTTCTTTTTTTGGCTTTTATTCCATTTGTCAGTCATGTGAGGTTCATCAAGATGAAGACTAACCGCTCTTGTTCAAGGGCCCAACCAAAAAATAAAGAGTGTATCAAGTGGATGTGTGTTGTGCTTTTACACAATGGCTACAAATCCCTTTGTGATGCAGTAACTGGATTTAAATCTTGTTGAATTGAAACAATTTAGCCAAGGTGAATAAGAGCCAAGTTTAAATATGTTTGAAAGAAATCATCAGTATTTTACTGCCTTCAAGTAAAGGAGAAGTATTAAAATATAGATAGCTTGTGATACGATCTATAATATGATTTGCATAATTTTTTGTTAAGGCAAATTGCATGATTGCATGTGTTGGCTCTAATATTAATATTCATATTTTTTTGGCCTTTGTCAATCATTACAGGGGTTAGATTTTTAGACTGCAGTTGTTTATAGATTAGGGTAACATTCCATCCATTCATCCATCTTCTTCTACCTACCCAGGCCAGGTCGTGGGGGGAAAAGTTCTAAAGATCCCCAGACTTCTCTCTCCACAGCCACTTCCTCCATCTCTGGTCAGGGAACGCCTTGGGTTCCTGAAACTTCAGCAAAACCCTGCCAGATATAGTCCCTCCAGCCCATCCTTGAGCTTCCCCAGGACCTCCGAGGATATCCCCTCAGGGAGGCGTCCAGGTTTCAGAAGACACGCCTGTGCTACCTCTACTGGCTTTCCTCAATGCATGTGAGCAGTGGTTTCACTACAAGCTTCTGCAGGCAACTAAGCTCCACACCCTATCTTTGAGAGTCCAAGCTGTGTGTAGAGGGACGCCCCACAATCTCCAGTCGATACCACTCGCCTGAGTTCAGGCTCCTTCACACTCTGCAAGGTGACATTCCATGTTGTGATGGAAGGAGTCCATGTCCATGGATTGAGCTACCAAGTATCCACCTTGGTGGTCTCATGTAGTGTCATGAGCTGGGACTGGTAGGGGTCACATTGTAGCAGACACGCCAATAGGCAGTCCCTTAGGAGTCCCACTTTTATCAATGCAATGGAGTACAATCAGCTTTGATTTCATGTATACAGCCATAAGGAGGTTTTGAACCTCTCCTAACCTGGCCTGTCACAGTATGGAGTATTAAGAAATAGTTTATGCAGTTAGGACCATAACTGAGACATATTCTTTGTAATTTAGTTTCTGTACAATACCACAGTGAATTTTAAATAAAACAACTCAGATGCCATTGAAGTGCAGACTTTCAGCTTTTATTCCATGGGTTGAACAAAAAGATTGCATAAAAATGTGAAAAACTAAAGCATTTTTTAAACACAATCCCTTTATTTCATCGGCTCACAAGTAATTGGACAATTGAAATAACTGAAAACAAAATGGTCATTACTAATATTTGGTTGAAAAGCCTTTGTTGGCAATGACAGCCTGAAGTCTTGAACTCATGGCCATCACCAGATGCTGGCTTTTCTCCTTCTGAATGCTCTGCCAGGCCTTTACTGCAGCAGCTCTCAGTTGCTGTTTGTTTGTGGGCCTTTCTGTCTGAAGTTTAGTCTTCAACAAGTGAAATGCACTTGGGTTAAGATCAGGTGACTGACTTGGCCATTCAAGAATATCCCACTTCTTTGCTTTAGTAAACTCCTGAGTTGCTTTTGCAGTAGGTTTTGGGTCGTTGGCCATCTGTATTATGAAATCAGTTTGGCTGCATTCACCTGGATCTGTGCAGACAGTATGTCTCTGAACACCTCAGAATTCATTGGGCTGCTTCTGTCCTGTGTCACGTCATCAACAAACACTAGTGTCCCAGTGCCACTAGCAGCCATCCATGCCCAGACCATCACACTGCCTCCACAGTGCTTTACTGATGATGTAGTGTGCTTTGGATCATGAGCTTCTCCACGCCTTCGCCATACTATCTCTTGCCATCCTTCTGGTAGAGGTTCATTTTCGTTTCATCTGTCCAAAGAATGTTTTTCCAGAACTGTGCTGGCTTTTTTAGATGCTTTTTAGAAAAATCCAATCTAGCCTTCCTATTCTTGAGGCTTATGAGTGGCTTGCATCTTGCAGTGTACCCTCTGGATCTACTTTCATGCAGTCTTCTTTTTATGGTAGACTTGGATATTGATACGCTTACCTCCTGGAGAGTGTTGTTCACTTGGCTGGCTGTTGTGAAGGGGTTCCTCTTCACCATGGAAATGATTCTGCCATCATCCACCACTGTTGTCTTCCGTGGACGTCCAGGTCTTTTTGAGTTGCTGAGTTCACCAGTGCTTTCTTTCTTTCTCAGGATGTACCACACTGTTGATTTTGCCTCTCCTAATGCTGTAGCAATTTTTCGCATGCTTTTTTTCTTCTGTTTGGCTCCTTTCACCTGCATGTTGTTGTCTGTCACAGCAAAATCTTTAAAATGCAAGCATGAGTCCTCTAATCAACTCCAGGCCTTTTATCAGCGTCACTCATAATGACATAACAAGGGAATTGCCCACAACTGCCCATGCAATAGCATGGAAGTCAATTGTCCAGTTACTTACCAACCCATGAAATGAAGGGATTGTGTTTAAAAAGTGCTTTAGTTTTTCACATTTTTATGCAATCTTTTTGTTCAACTCATGGAATAAAAGCTAAAAGTCTGAACTTCAATGGCATCCGAGTTGTTTTATTTGAAATTTGCTGTGGTATTGTACAGAAACAAAATTAGAAGGAATGTGTCTCTGTCCAAATATTTATTGTCCTGACTATACATGTTTTTTTGTTTGCAGCCTGACACTAAGCTCCGTCAATGAAAAATTGTGCTCCCATCTATCTGAGATGCAGGTGGTTCCAATTAATTGTTCTGACTGTCAAATAGCAATTTGGCTCTGCACCATCTGTGTTTTGAAAAGTGGCATTCAAAAACCAGACGATAGTAGGCTTATTGAAAAAGGAGGGGGGCTTAAGGTGGCACAACATGCTGTTGTTTAGCCTGACGAGAGATGTGCCAGATGAAACATCAACTGCGTTTGAAATGACCTTTTCTTTTCTTGTAGCTTGCACTCCAACGCTGAATAGAAAGGGGCAGGGTCAGTGACCTCATTTATGACAATAACGTGCTGCTCCGCTGACTTCACCATCAGTGCCACCCCCTTTCTGCTGCATGCCAAGCTTTGTGTGGAGGTTTTAACACTGACACGCCTTTTTTTTCTTCTCCAAACCCAGTATTCCTTTTATCATAATCTCTGACACGTGTTCACTGTTCTGAGCCTCTGGTCTCTGATCATCACACTTTAAAGGCAATTAATCCCATTTTATTAAATTAGGCCGAGTGCCTGTATAAAATAAGTTAAGTAAATAATTAATTGCTGCTTTTGATGGTGATTGATGAGTAAAATTGTATAACACCGTTTAGACAATGTGCTTTTGAAGTGGCACCAACATTGGAGCATCCCTTTTCTAAAATAAGAATTTTTTTTTTTTTTTACATTTGCTGCAATTAATATGAACTGTGTGTGCTAATCTATAAAGTCTAAGCAGTTAGGCAATCATTTCCAGCTAATTACAAAATGACATTTAAGATGGAAACTGCGAGTCTGCAGTTCTGGACAGCCCTAAGGCTTCAAGGGAGCATGGAGGACACAGTGAAGTGATTTAAGGATGGGAATGTGCGAGCCTCTGTCTGGTCATTGCGTACTGTGTCTCTATCTGCAGAGAGAGTGTGCGAGGCTACAAGGACGACACATGGAAATGAGCTGCTGCCATCAGAGGTCACGCTGCTGATCTCGCTCTTATCTGTCCACGGTCCTGTCGGGAGACACAATGCGATTCAGTCAAGCTCTGCTGTGTTTGTGTTCATGGATGTGTGTGCTGGAAACAGGTGCGTGTTACTATGCAAGGAGCATTTTTGGAAAAACACATCTGCACAGTCCTATGTAGGCTTGGACATTTGCACAGATGTCCTTCCCAAGAGCTTATTTAGGAGGATTTTGCACAATTTTCAACATCCTCACTTGTAAAAAAGAAACAAAAGTATTTGGATTGAATGTTTGTTTACTATCATTACTGCACAATGATTATTGCACATAGGGTGACAAATGATGGATAAAAATGAAGTATAAGTTATTACAAAGTGCTCAATTTTAAGCAAGGCAAGTGCATTTGTTTTGGTGTTCAAAGACAGGTCTAAATGCCTTATATAAACATTAAAATAAAATTTAAAGTAGTAATCATTAACTTTCAAAGAAAGTTAAATCAAATGTACTTAAGCTCAAAGTAACAGTTTGATGTAAACCTTTGAAAACAGACAAAAGCAGCTGAGAACAGGTGGGTTCCTAACCTGTATTTAAATAAACCGAGTGCTTCAGCTAATCTAAGGCTTTGTGGACGTCTGTTCCATGGTGCATTGAAGCTGAATGCAGCTTCTCCATATTTGTATTTTTAGCCCTATAAAATTGATTGGACTAAATAAAGAAAAGATAATAGATAAGATTACTTTTTTTCTAAATACATTAAAAAATCATTTTCCACGCTGTCACTCACTTTTAGCAGTATCTTTTTTCATAAAGTGGTTTTTACAACAGACAGAAATATTTTTTTTGCACCTGGTTGGGGGATTATTGCTATATTTTTGTGACAAAAGGTTTAAGTTGTGTGAAACTCTTCACTTTTGGAATTTTTTCCAATATGTTTTTATTGATGTTAAAGCCTAGGGAGTGGGAGAGTCATGGGAATATCTTCAGCGTTCTCTACTTGAGAGTGCTGTGGGACCCTATTGCAGGACACAGGAGGCACAGAGCTGAAAGAGCCAAAAGGCACTCACTACATCAAGAAAGTGATGTTGAGGAGGGTAGAATTCAACAACTTACAAAAAAAAAAAACCTTTGAGAAGTTGAAAAAAGCTTGTATGACTGGAGCAGAACAGAAATCAAACAGATGTACAAAGAAAACGGTGGTTACAGAAACAGATAAAAAGTTGATGAAGGTTAAATCAAGCCCCAACTCTATATATTGTCATAAACCATGTCCATGAATATGTCCTATGGATTATGAAATGTCTATACTGTCCACGTGTGAAACCTTCTCTACATCACTAGATATTCATCGTTCGTCTGTAGTTGCTTCCAGAATTTGTGAATCCTTCATGTCCTCACTCGTGTGTTTTTTTTTCTGCATGTGTTTTCTGCCCTTTCAGGTCTAATTAAGTCCCTCTTGACCCTTCTGTCTATCCATACTGTGCTCCATGTAATCAGGCCTCATCTGCTTCACCTGCCGACCACTGCATTGATGCTTCTGTATCTCCTCACCCTAGTGCCAGATTGGACTGCCTTACCTTTTGTTTCAGCCTCATTGAGTTATTGTTTACTCTTCTGTTTGGATTTACCGTACGTGACTCACCGTCATTTGGATCAAGACTGTAAGTTTTGCCTTCGCATCTTTTGTGATCTGACCAAGCTTGTTTGCTTTTAGAGTTTTTTTTTTTGTTGTCTGTCTGTCTGTTGTAAAATATCCCTTTTTCTGAATTCATTAAGCCTTAAACTATGTTCACAGCGTCCTGGGCAATGCAATGTTGAGCAACCGTTTCCAATGAAGTCCATGTAAATGCCCGACACGCACATTTTGGGCTTTGGCATTTAAAACCCTAATGTTCACACATCACCATACACGTTTCTATGAAACAAACCTCAAGGAACTGCAAGACACACCTCCACTTCTCTTCAGATGCAGCCGCTCCTCTCTACGACCCTCCATGGGGTCTAATAGAGGCTCTTTAGGTTTTCAGTGCTGAGAGTGGAAAGTAGCCTGTCTAGTAGATTGTTTCTTTAGTCAGATTAAAACACTCACACCTGTAAAAGACGTCACTCTCGAGTCAATCCTTTGCTGACGGTAAGCGTTTCTTATAAGCTGTTGAATGACTCTTCACTTACTCTACTAGCCTTTTTTTTTAATTTTTTTTAACTCCCCTCCTCCTGAAAGTGACCTTTCCCAAAAAAAAAAAAACTCATTAAAAACATATTCTGTAAATGTGCCCAACCAAGTATTAATCTTTCTATTATTCCTGTTTCTTTTTTCCACATACCTCACTATGGTCAGCAGCAGTGTTGGTCAGCTTGTTAATCACATGCTTTAGGCTCCTTCTTTTAATGCCCAGCTCTCTCAGCAGAGAGTGAGCTGACCGGCAACCCTTAACTTGGCAGACTTAAGGCCTCCATAACTGTTCCTCTGTTTCTTTGGCCAATTTTGTGTGTTTAATTTTTTCTTTCATATGCCATTTTCTAGTTCTCCCAGGCAACTATGAGCTCATTTAATCATACAATATGTTCAGACTTTTTTTTTTGTTTTTAGTTGCACAAATGTTGATTAATTCAAATTCAAATTAATTTTATTTATAAAGCACCTTTCATGTCAGACAGACAGCTCAAGGTGCTTTCCATAAAAAAACAAACAAGAATACAATAAAACCAATCCCCACACATGTAATAAAATAATAAAATAAGCCCCTAATAATAAAATACACAAAAACAAGCACAAGTAAAAGAGAAATGACAGAGCTTAAGAAAAGAGAACCCAAAAGGCGCCGTCCGCCCCGTCCTCCTGTTGGCCGGGGGGTCAGCATCTATGCAGCACAAGCACAACTCATCCCCAGCACCCCCCGCCCCAGAGACCCCCAACCCCCAGGCCCAGTGCACCCAACATGGGCACACCAGGCCCGACTGCCCGGAGTAGCTTGATTATTCACGCTACTTCACAGAAGTGCTAAATATTAAAAGATAAATGAAGGTTGATAACATAAAAAAGGACCAACCTAGATCTGTTTAGATGTGTTACAAAAGTATCAGATCAGAACTTGCTTTCAGCCAATACTCAAATTTGATTGAATTGGAATCTGGGCCAAAATTGTACCTAAAAATAAAAATTGTTCCTGCTCATTCTCAGGACTTGGTCCAAGTCCTCCACTACTTCTCATTAGCCTACATAAATTCATCAACACAGTTAAAGTTTTTAGGGGCACCCTCACGCTTAGAATAGTCTGCAGACTGTTGATTTTCTTTGTTCTCTTAGAGCAAACCTAAGACAGAAGCAGACCAAACCACCTGACAAAAACAGTTCTATGTCTGAGACTCATTATACATGAAACAAATCACTTTTCTTGGTTTACCTATCTCACATCTGCATTTCAGTGAATTAATTGCAACGGGGATTAATTTCAAAGGGACTGAGACCCTCATTTTCAGGCAGGACCAGGGTTTTGTGTTTGCTCTGCATGATCGTGCAGGTGAATTTTCAAACATGTCAAACAAAGTTGTTTATCAGAGGAAACAAATGGTGGTGCGGGCCAACAGCCTAGAGTGAAAGTGCTCTAAGTTGGCATGAGATGACTGTGCAGCATTAACCAAGGACAGTGATTTCAAATGAATTCATGACTAATATTCAAAAAGCAGTTTGGCCAGCAGTCACATTGACAACATAAAAGCGTGAACTCTGTATGGACTGAAAGTCCTAATGTTGATTCTGTTCAGTAATTCTTTAAAAAAAAAATTAATGAATAAACTGTAACCCCACAAAAGCCAATTAGGATGATATTGGTTTGTAAAGGTGAAAAAACGCATGTGCTTCTGGGTGAAAAAGACTGAAATGTATCAAGAAAAGCCTAAAGTCAGCTATGGCACAGCATTCCATCAAAGATCTACATTTTGTGCTTTGATGCGCATCATTTAAAAATTCTCATCTTATCCAAAACATGCATCCGCTAGCAGAAACGGGATTGCGTTCATCAGTTTGGTCTCTGCGGATCTCACAGATAACTTTAATAGACAGTTTGACTGCCTGTTTCTCTTCAAGGATTTCACTGTGTTATCAAGGACACCTCATGCTCACCAGGGTATTTATAGGCCCTGTTTTCTCTCAATGTGTTTGTGCCTGGATGTGTGCAAGATCTCGTTATTTCAGGGGAGAAGAAAGAAAAAGCCCCGGTGGCAGCAGCAGCACACACTATTTCCTCTTCGGTGTTATACATTCTGCAGGTGCACCTTAAAAGCTCTGAAAGTTGAAGGTTTCTTTCCCTATATATAGCTTTTCTGTCTGCTTCCATATTCACATAAAGTACAAGATAATCATGAAACTCATTGGCATTTTTCTAATCTGCTTTTTAAATGTCCACCTACAGTACATTTAGTGTTTCATACTGTTCCCTTAGAACTGTCTTTATTTCTCTCAGGACTAATTGATTTTTCATGGATTTCTCTTAATTGTCTGGTGACTTTACCTTCTGCCTACCCCCCCCAGTACTAGGATAAACTTTAATGTCCTCGCCCCTTCTATCATGCAGGTTCAGCCTGCGGGCATGCTTTTTTTATTTTCTTTCTCCATTTTCCAATTTTTTTCTTTTTCTTTCAAATTTTGTTCTTCTTTTAGGGCCAGAGGCCATGCAGACACTAACACCAGAATTATACCCGCAGAGCGCAAAAGCACCAAGCTTGCAATTGCAAAAACCAGCTGGGTCATAGCAGTAAACCCCATGAATATGAATAAAAAATAATCAAAAATCCTGAATGCGGATTTTGCATGAAAATGTGGGTCGTGTTTGGCGGTCAGTCAACAGAGTCGCTTAAAATGACATTGACATGTTTACATGATAAATCATTGAAATAAAGGAGTGCTAAATGATTTAAAAGCTCACTGTTAGAGGCGGCGCTTGAGCGTAGAGGTACATGGTTTTTACCAGCATGTGGTTTTTACTTGGGATACTGCAATTGACACACACAACTGCATGTGCATCTCCTGAAGAAAAACGGAAATGGGGAGTTTTGAGCTACAAAAAATAGGTTTTATGCATGTAAACATGCATAAATATTAAGCTAATCATCCTTACTTATTATTGCTAAAAAAATTAATAATTTAGATTTATAGTTGAATGACATTTGTGTTTAATGTCTCCAAGCCTTTTTTTAATTTCCCCATCTGAATTAGAAAGCCTGGGTTCTTTGTCCCTAAAATTTTGAGCTTGTTAATGTTTCATAACTAAAAACCACATCAGTTAACATCCAGAAGGATATTTGTTTGTATTGGCAAACATACAAGTGTTTGTAAGAGAGATTAGGTGTTGGCATGCTGAGTCCTCACCTGCTCAAAATGCAACATTGCTGAATTGTTGGCGCCTCTGGGTCAGATAATGTGTGTGGCTTTTAAAGAAGGACGTTTGTAGAGTCGGCGTAGCTAAGGTGTATAAAGAAACCACAAATAAACCTAATAATCTCATAAGAAATCTCCCTTATTTACTTTGATTGTATGAGTGTAAAGGAAAAATCGACCTCGCGTGCACCGAGGGATATTAGAAAGGGGTTTCTGCAACACTTCACACAACTTTCTGAACAGACAGAACCCCCCTGACATATTTTATCAAATGAAATATTAACATTTAAATTAATATTACATACAAAACTAATAATAGAACTATATTACACTTAAATTGCATTCTAAAGGGTGTTAAATTACAACATAATGTCTGTCACATTCACTAAAGCAGTGGTTCCGTTTAGTAGGGCCATTTAGTACCGGGCCGCAGCCAGAAAACAATGCATACATCAACTTCAATTATTTTTTTTGTTTATTTTCTGATCCTGAAGTAAGCAATTTTTTTGTATTATAATTTTTTTTTTAAATCTACTGGTTTCTGTTCACCACGTCCGACAGTCTCGACGCACCACATTACTGTAAGCATCTGTTTGTATTGCTAAGTCAGAAACCCAAAGCTAAAAAGCTAATGAAAAACAAACAAAGTTTCTTTGGATAGAAAAGAGCCAGTGAGGAAACCGAATAAGAGCCTTTGACTTCAAAGAAAAATAAAGCTGCTGTTTACAGACAAAAGCAGGAGTCTTCCTTGACGTGGATTTATTGAAACAGTTGTTCCCACGTACCAGAAGCCGCTCCGCTATGTCTGATTCCTGAAGAATTCCCACAGATAATCTGCGGTGGGTACATTACTGTTAAAGAGTACTTGATTACTTTGCTGTAGTTACTGAATGTAAGTGTAATTAAATTACTTTAAAATGTATTTACTTTTTTTCTACTTGCATAGCAATTCTCAAGGGATTAAAGGTAGCACAAACTAAAATGTTTTTGCCTTTGATTCTACAAATTGGCACCTATTACCGGGTGATGATGAATTTTGACCTAAAAAAAAAAAACACTTAAATGTATGTTTTAGGAAAGGCATGCTGTGGGAGTCCTCAATTACAGTCAATGGGCTATATATTTTGTGTATATCACATGGGTCGACTACAAACCAGTGACTTTAATTGTCAGACCTTTTTAGTGGTGGAAACAATACTTTGACTTGTACATAAACTCTTGGGTGTAACTTACAAATTTGTTTGAGTTGAAACTATAGTTTACATTTTATTAATGTTATTTTTATATATTTCTTTGTGGTGCAACAATCAGCAGTAAATGTGGTAAAATACTTATTTATTATGCACTGACACTGCACCTTCAATACTTCACTTTATTAGCATGCCAAGGACTGCATGCTGAGGGCTCTTCAAGCTAAATTGCAACACAAAACATCCCTTTTTTTTATGAGCCAGTGATCAAGAGTGTGCAATGCCTTTCACCTAATGAAAGCTTGAAAAAGCTCCAGCCGTCTCCCTCTTTTCCCTGAACTGTATAAAGAGATAGTCAGTTAATAAATGAATAAAATTTACTTTAGTTTGTGGATTTCCCCTAATTTCTGAATCCTTCAGAGGCATAAAAAGAACTTGCTGCATTTTTGTCACCAACCGGAGCAATGGAAATGTCCAAATCTCATACAGCAGAATGAGAAAAATGTTTTGAATGGCAGACATTAGTCAAAGCTTTATTATGCTTTGGTCTTTTGTTGCTGCTGCTGGCTGACAAATTGGTGTTTGGAGGCTCTTTTCTAAAGAAGCAGTGATGCAGAATGTGACACTCCCACTGTGGCAGCTGACTTCTGGATTTTTAATTGCTAAAGGAACGAGGCACAATTGAGGCGCAGTTGGACGGAGGGTATGATTATGAGAAATATGCTTTCAGGATGTGGTGGAGGCTCATGTCAATCATCATCAGTGCTATTGATGTGCTATTTTCTGCCTTTGTTTCTGGAGTTTTCTTCTGCAATCGGCTCAGTCGATGATTCAGAAGAGTGAAGTGGAATTTATAGATGCTAAAATAAATATACATAATTTCATTTGAGGACTACTGTAATTTAATACTGTAATGTATTGTGTATTGTAATAATTCCAGCTATATATTTAAAAGGTAGTTTAAAATGTGGTCTAAAGTGGTCTCAACTTGATTTCTTTAAGTTCTCTAAATGCTAGACTTTTGAGTCCTTAAAATTAATTTCCAATGGTTTTCTATTTTGCACTTCCAACAATTTGCTCAAAAACAATAAGACATACTTAGGACTTAAACTAGTTTTAAGAGTATGACAGGTTGCAAATGTGCTTATAGCACCACACGCTAAAGTACATATTTGAGAAATAAAAAACAATATTGATTACAATTTTTATACACTGCATTTTTTAAAGTCAAAATGCAAATGTTTTTGAAGCAGACGAAAGATCCAAAGACCTGATTCAACAAAGAACATATTTACAAGTTCCCTTTGAAAAATATTTCTTCTTTAACCCTTTTAACTGCCTGCTCAACTAAACGGTTCCTACATTTGGAAAACCTATTATTAAAAACAGTGATTGTATGTATTATTTTGCCAAGGCAATAAGCAGCAGAAAAAGCCTTTTTTTTATTTGATTTTTGTCTTGGTTGGGTTGTTAAAGGGTTAAAGTCGGGCTGCAAACCATGGTAGCCCATCACTGGTGGTCATGTGACACATTTCAAATGTGCTGGAGCTCCTTTCACATGTATGTACAAGAAAGAAAAAGCTATACTTCCAGACTTTGTATGCAGCTTTCTCTTTCATGGCTTCCATTTCTCCCTCTCCTGCAAACAAATATGGACAGGCCATACTTTTAGAAGATGCAGGTTTTTTTTTTCATTTACAGTGCAACAATATATATTATAGTTTGCAGGATAGGCCCACTTTTCCTGAATTTGAGCAGTTTTTACCATCTCTTTGGTGCAAAGTTTATATGACTTCATTGTAAATGTATTAATCAGATTTCACCCAAGTTTTGTCACATATTAATTGGATTTTTATTGGGTGGGTATGAGACAGTACCACCTTTGCTAGTTATAACCCATCTATAATACATATCCTGGACACATACTATGTTTGCATAGTCCTGTTAATGGTTCAGCAGTGGATGTTCCTCTGGAGCTGCTACAGTGGGAGCATCATTAGCAACTTAATGTTTCCTTTGTGTACATGTGATTGATAGCTCATAAAATGGCGGGAATGCCTGAGAGTGAAACCCAAATATAAAACCTTAATATGTTGAAACCAGAATCACAATCTCTATTTTTTACGTCTTTTTTTTTCATTTCTTAGTAAATCACCAGATTTCGTCCTCTCATTTCTGCATGACTGATTTTAGTTCCATCATAATGACCCGTCTTTCACTTTTACAGCTGAGTCTTTCCATTGTTTTCTTTGTTTGTGCATATCTTGATAAAATTTGCATTTTTCTCTTACTTGTTTACTCCCTTTTTTTTCTACCCACATGTGCAGCCTCTGCATGCTGTACTGTCAGCACATTTAAGACTTGGCTCTAATTCTCCACCTTGTTTTCAGATTTTACTCCGAAAATATATAAAGAGACTAACTGCCAGTCTGCCCCAGGGCAGCTATGTCTACAACAGTAGTTACCATCACCAAGTATGAATGAGGACTGAATGAATAATGGACACACTGTAAGTGCTTTGAGCGTCTGGAAAAGCACAGATAAATCCAATCCATTTTTATTATTATTAAAAATGCTTGTGTAAAATAAATCAGTATGCAGCAGCTATCCAATCACTAGTTGTTGAGTCAGTCCATGTGATGACATCTCTAATGTTTATCTGATTACCTAGTTAACTGTCTTAAGATTTTATTTTTATCCCCTCAAATCTGATCGCAGAGATACTGAAGTATTAGTTGCTCTTGTGTGGCTTGCTTTTCCACTAAATCTGATGCTCCTGTTGGCATAGCAATGATCACTCCGCTTGCTTTGAGACTGAGAAGAAGATAAAGGACATGTTGGCTATTTAAAGACCCATTCCAATAAAAATTGTGTTTGTGCTGTTTTAAACATGTTCTTGTGGCATCTTTCTCATGATAGAGGACATTTAAGAAATAATTTGATTAAAATATTAATTTCTGAGTATTTCTTTACTCAAATCGTGTTGGACCAGGAACTAAAAAAAAACAGCGTTTGAAAAAGCGCTCAGTTTTGACGTAGAAACTGAAATGGGCGGGCCAAAGTCTTTCTGCTCTGTCCCATTCTAAAGCATCCACTTGCAGACAAATAGATCCATGTTCGTCTTCGTTTTCCTCGTCTGAGCTGGCATCCGCTTCAAAACTGTTTACTTAGATAGCGTCCATAATTTTTTGTCAAACAGCTAATGTCAGCTTGGATTGTGAGCGGCTCTAAGATAGTAGGAGAGTTTAAGCAAAGGGATGATGGGACATCAGCAGGCGGTTACTTCTCCAAAATTCAGAGGTGAATTTCTAATTTTACTCCTGCCACTCTGCAGAAAATATGTCTTAGAAAAATTACATACATTTTTATTTCTTTTTGTTTAAAACACCATAACCGTAATTAAAGACAAATGACTGGAAATGCCTTTACAATAGATCAAAAGATGATTGGAATAAGTAAACTTGGCAAACAAAATTGTGTGAGTGAAAGTGAAGCTAATTCTCCTAGCATGTGAAGCTAATTCAGTAGCATGTGGTTTGTATTCCCTTTTTGTTTGTAGGAGTCAAACTCAGCAGATATAGCAGTCTCAATGTCTTCTTCTTTTGCTCTCCTCCATTTATCCAGCTGTGAGCTAAGTGGTGTAACTGCTAATTAACAGTTTTACAAAAAAAAAAGGTAATTACACCCCCATGAAAAGTTACACAGTTAAACTGTAGTGTAAAGGAAACTCAAACGAGTGGAAAAGAAGCTCTCCGCTCTGTGCAGCTTTCAGTTGAAAACAGATATATTTTATGGAAAAAAACACATTTTTGAAATTTTTATGATCAGTCACTATACAGTGACATGTGTTTTTGCATGTCAGATTAAAACAAAGTCAATAGTACACGTCTTTAACCCTATTGTTTACATTTACCAATTATCCAATTTATGCATGTCCAACCGATTCTGAAGTGGAGAAAAGCAGCTTGTTGCATAATGGTGCTAAGCTGGTATATAAAAAGCCGCTTTTCTTTGCTCCAGTAACAGCTGATTCACAGCAATCGCATAAACATTTAAAAATTGATGGTATGTCAAATTGTTGCTGGTGACATTTCCAGTGTTGAAGGCTTAAACAAAAAGAAAACCCAGATAATTTTATTCTTAAATTCATCTGACTGGTTAATCGGTTCTATTGTTGGTTGGTCTCTGGATGACTATGAACGGACACCGTAAACACACATACTCAAACTCCAACAGTGAATTAAAGAAACCCCATATGCAGTTCATCCTAATATGTGAACGTCCCATGTTCACCTGTTCAGTTAAAATGCAGTAAAAAAACATTGAAATCTATCATTATCATATCCCTCAGGAGTTTGAACTCCCTGAGATGGTGCAAAATGTGTGAATCAACACCAGCATAACAGCAAGAGACGAGGAAGATACTGGTTAAAACACGTAGCCATTCTCCTACAAAAAATAAGTCTTGCACCACCACGAGCTGAGGGGTTTCTCTGGGAAGCCATTACTTCAAAAACATCACAAAAAAGCCAGACTTGAGGTAACAACTGCACACGGGAACAACAATCATAATTTCTGGAGAAATGTCTTGCAGCCTGACAGAAAGTTATAAGCATGCGGCCATAATGAAAAGCTACATATCTTGAGAAAGGGAAAACCTTGAACGCCTTAGAACAATGTAGCAACTGAAAAGTATGGTATTGGCAGTATAATGATGTGGGACTGCAGACAGGACAGGTGCACTTCACTAAATAGTAGAAAATGATGACAGAAAATGATTAACTCTGACTAAATGTTTGAAAAAAGAAGACATAATAATTTATCTGAAATGTATGTAAATCATGCAATGTTTAAAGTTTTGGACCTGAAGTACACCAGTCATTTGAAAACAAAGAGCTTAAGATGAGGAGCTGAAGCCACAAATGCACTGGGTTTGTGTTGTCTGACTTAGAATAAAACAATAAAGCTGGATGCTCATAAATCTCTCTCCCACAGGGACATGGCTATTCAGATGCACCACATGTCTGTAGCTCACTATTTTAGCCAGATCATCAGTACAGATGGTCACGAGCAACAATGCAGCTGATTGTATTCCAAAGCACACAACATCAGGATGTGGGATGCTTTACAATCTGAAATGAAATTTTAATAAAGGGAAAAAAGGAGAGTAGCTGATTTTGAGTGGGAGATTGGAGACTAAAGGTTTTCCGAGTGTGGGGAAAGTGTAAAAATAATCTCTTGTTTAAGTCAGCCTTTCCAAGAACATTCTTCTTTAAATTATCTGCTTGTAAATAGTCTCATGAAAATTTGACTAACAGTGCAGTGATGTGGGTCTTGTAAAAAAAAGAAAAAAAAAAAACATTGTAAGAAATATAAAAATATAAACAACCCAACCCAACAAAAAATCCTGCCATTGGTGCAAATATGTGGCTTTTTAATGAATGATCTCCTTTAAAGCAAGGAAAGGAGGGGCAAGGTGTGAGCTGCACAGAGAGAGGAGGTACTCTGTTTACACAGATGGACAACGTTGCCAGATTGGGCATTTTCCCGTACAAAGTGGACAAGTATTTAATGGGCTGTTTTTTTTTTTGGCTGTTTTTTTGCCCTATCTGGCAACACTGTAGACAGATAGATACTGCGTTTGTATGGACTCTTTCAAAGTGAATGACTTTGGTAAAAGATGGCCTCCCAGCGGTGCCTTATATTTTCTTGGGTTAAACATGTTTGGTGAGCTGCAAGTGAAACTTAATCCAGTGTCTTGAATGTCTTTGCTGAGAAAACCGATTCTGATATTTGAACCACTTCACTCTCCTATAAAACTATATCGGAAAAGTCACAAAAGCCTTAAAGTTTTGGCAAAACACTACATTTTCTGACAACTGTAAATGTCCTCATATTATTTAGTTCTGGGCTGGTTCTCACAAATGCATAAAGTAAAAAAAAGACTTTTTATGTTCTTACAAATACAGATACATCGCTCATGTGAAAGCAGGTCACATTAATATACTGTGCAGACTAGTTCCAGTGAAAACACAAAGCAGAAGACAGATGGGATGTATCACATCACAGCATGCTTCTTTCGGACCCCCTTCTTGTTTTTGTCCCAACCAAAAATCATGTTTGCCCTTTCATTTATTAAACAAAACACATCTAGAGGAGAAAACATCAGCTCTCTGCTATTAGAAAGTTGTTTTGCCACACAGCATCCACAATAGATTTGGGGGGAAAAAGCTGAGATTATAGCACCTCTAAAAGTTCTATGTACATGTTCATGTATCTGTGCTGACCTTTTAGGCATATTAGTTAGGTGACTTTAATATACTGTCCTTAAGAATATTTTAAATCAAATGTTTTTATTTAATTTTTCTAACAAGGTGTGGAAATTAAAAATGCTTTGGCTTTCTAGTGATGTTAATAGTAATTTGAATATAGCACAATGGTGTAAAAAAACTAAGTCAAACCAATGAAATTTAGGGTTGTCATTTTTAATTTATTTAAATTTATTTTCTAATTTATTTTTTTTATAAATGCTTTACAGTTTTTGCTTCTTATTCTGATTAATTTGACATCTTGCACATGGCTCTAACTTCTGTTTTCTTCTTCCAGTGACTGTGGTGTTTTTGGTCACCCTGGTAATTGTTCAATTCAATTTTCAATTCAATTTTATTTATATAGCCCAAATTCACAACAAC
>CM074497.1:10429218-10449693 GCA_037389245.1 Oryzias sinensis | reverse complement strand
GGTCAAAATGGGAAACACCTCCGAAGGTGGTAGAGAATGAGAGGGCAAAGATCCTGTGGGACTTCCAGATCCAGACTGATAGGATGGTAATGGCGAACCAACCAGACATTGTAGTGGTGGATAAAGAACAGAGGAAAGCCGTTGTGGTGGATGTGGCAGTGCCTAGCGATGGGAACATCAGGAAGAAGGAACATGAGAAACTGGAGAAATACCAGGGACTCAGAGAAGAACTGGAGAAAGCCTGGAAAGTGAAGGTGACAGTGGTGCCTGTGGTAATTGGAGCACTCGGGGCAGTAACCCCCAAGCTGGAGGAGTGGCTACAACAGATACCTGGAAAGACCTCAGACCTCTCAGTCCAGAAAAGCGCAGTGCTAGGAACAGCTAAGATACTGCGCAGGACCCTCAAGCTCCCAGGCCTCTGGTAGAGGACCCGAGCTTGGAGGAGAAACCACCCGCGGAGGGTGAGAGGGGCGTTTTTTTTTTTTTTATATATATCCTATATACCCTATATATATACACATTTTTGTTACATTTTGATCACTTGTAGTCGACTCTTATGAGAGAGTAAAATGGATAAATGTCCATTTTTGTGGATATTTTGTGTGTGACCACTAAATCAGGCGCTTTCTCACTGATCCCACACCTGCTGTATACAAATGGAATGCAGTCCCTGCAGGGGGTGGAGGGGCCTTTGTATTCCAGCATCCAACCACCCCAGGACAGACATTTCTGATTTGAAAATAGGAAAATAATCCTCCGAAAGCGGAGTATGTAGGTATTGCAGTGCTGCTGTCATTTACATGCGGTAATTAGACCGAGCGGCTGCCGGTGCATTCCATCATAAGCTGGGTGTGCATCTCATCCATTGTGGTCAAATGAAGAGGATTTTCTTTTTAATCGTCCTGTCCAGCAGCTGAGCAAACAGATAAGAGCTGAATGCTCTTGTGTTGGACAGATTTTACTGTTACAATAGGGCGTTCTAAATCTTTGGACACAGGAGGAGTATATTTGGATAAACCCCTCCTGTATTCGAAGCTAAACTATTTTATATTAATAACATTTGCATACATATCTTTGGATTTTACCCAAAACCCATCACTGTGGTGCTTTAGTTATTATTTTTAACTATTATTCCATCCAATTTCAAAGCACCTTGGTTTGCGTACAGAGGAGACGAAAATCCTTTCATGGTTGTTGTTTTTTTTTTTTTTTAAACAGCTTCAAGCGTAGCTTTCGTGGCTCTTTGCTCTTCTTGAAACCAATTCTATATTTCAGGATTTATAGATAAAAAAAAAACACACTTATTACAAATTGGTGACCAGACTTGCTTCCAGACACATAATTTGCCAAGTATTCCTGTCTGTGATTCAGGCACATCAATTTAAAGGGCAGAGATATAAACCTCCATTCGTTCTGAGTGTAAGCCATCTAAGCTTAGGCTTTTTCAGCCCAGAATGGCTGGGGGGATCTCGCTATCCTCTCAGGGCCAAGGTCAGACATCTCAGGGTTTTATTACAGAGGTAAACCTGGCCTTCATAAATACTTCATACAGTCCTTGCTGGCAAAAAAAGAAGAAGCTGAAAGCGAAGGTGAGCTTGGCAGAGAAGTACATTTGACAGAAGAGAAAAGAAAAAAAAGCAGAATGGAGAAGACGACTAAAGGGAAAAAAGAAAAAAAATGAAAACGGAACAATGTTGGAAAAGTGTCTTTTGACCAGGAAGAGGAGTTTGGAATTTTTTAAAGTCAAGAAAAATGAAATAAAAAAGCCTTTGAAAAGGATGCTGAGAGTAAAAAAAAAACTGGTGTGTTGAACAGCCCCCCCCCCCCCTTTTTGCTGAATGTGTGCTGTTCAACACCTAACTGCATGACAAGGCTGCCTTTAAAAAAGACCTGACATTTCCTTACATTATAAATTCAAGCAATCTCAACAGCAACCACACACTTTCTGGGTAATTAACATTTTGCAATGCGTATCTCCTAAAAGCTCATGGTTATGCAAATTTTCGTTATTGTGTTTTTCCTTTTTCACACTTGTTGAAAACTGTTTTATTTACTCATCTTTTAATCACTTGAAGGAGCTTGTGTTTTGATGCTTTAACGTGCAGAGGAAGAAAAAGGATGATTGCAGGCAAAAGGTGAGGGGAAATCAGACTAATAGCTGCCGCCAGCGCCGTCAAACCTCCCCAAAGATCCCCACATCAACACCACAGTGTCTGATTTGGTAATGCGCAGTGATAGTCTTCCGTTAGCTCTGTAAAGCCCACTATATCAAAGAATTATCAAAAAAATGCTATCTCTTTGGGAATTAAGATCTTTTCGAAACTATTTGATAAATCTGCAAGAAATGTTGAAATATGTTTTATTCTTTAAGAGAAATACAGAACTTTCCGAACTATAAGTCACTTAAAAGTCATTTAAAAGCCTTAAAAAAACTGTGCTTTATTGTCCGGAGCACCATAAATATGGATACATGATGGTTGTGTTTACTGATGTCAAAGCGATTTTGAGAGGTTCACTGTGCTCTGTCAAAACATCAGTCCGTTTTTTTTCTTTCAAGACTTGCAAACAAGGTTGTTGTTTTTTTTGTAATTATGCTAACATGGCTAACGTGTAGTGGTGTGGGACAGTAGTATTTTTAAGTATTACCAACAACTTTGGGGAGTTAAGCGTGTCCTGGTCCGGCATTGTTTTTGGCGTGTTGATTAGGTATTATTTTAAATAATAACTAGCATTGGCTAGCGTGTAGTGGTGTGGGACAGTAGTATTTTTAAGTATTACCAACAACTTTGGGAGTTAGCGTAGTCACAGTTAAAACATTCTGTTTTTTAACGTGTTGCAAGTTAGTAATTATTATTAAATATACTAACGTGGCTAACGTGTAGAGTTGTTGGACTGTGTTTTAATCTCAAGTGTTACAAACAAGGTTTGATAGTTAGCGTAGTCACAGTAGCTTCTATTTTAGTGGTATAATTCTGCTTTTATTGCATTTAATAAGATCTAACTCACTTACAGACTTATTTCCAACTCTTTGTCTCTATTAATGCCTTATACTTTAGCGCACCATATATATGACAACATTTAAAAAATAATCCATTCACTAATGATGCGCTTTATAATCTGGTACGTTCCATAGTGCATAAAAATCGGCAGATGGTCTTAATTATGCTCGATAAGCTTGTATACAACAATGTTAACTTAGATGCAAAAATAAGTGTTAAGAAAAGAAAACCTTATTTAGCCACTGTCTCAAATTTGATCCACACATGTTTAACATAGTGCATATATAACATAAAAAACATATATCAACACATTTTGCATTTGTTTTTGTCATTGTCAAAAAATAAAATAAAGTAGTAAAAAACTCGCTAAACGTTTTCCAACAAAAGTGAGATTTCATGGAGGCAGCCATTTTGAAATTAGCAGGAAAAGTTCTTTTACTGCCCCTAGTGGACTGATAATGAAATACAGGGCACAAAGAATAGACCAAACGATACACAATATGTTTTTAGGAAAGTTCAGATCATGCTAATGATACAGTAGTCTCAGAAATAAGCCTATAAAGTATGACATGAACGGCCACGTAAGGAGAGATCTGTGGAATTGCTCGCCACCCTCCCAGTGGGAGGTACGCAGCAGGAAGTAATGGGCAAAAAGAGCATTTTTTTATTTTATTTTATTATTTTCTTTTAAGTGCAGCTTTTATCCTTTGGCTCTTTGCAGCATTTTGTCTGTGCCCGAGTCACTGCTCACAATGCCAGGACTGACACCAGATCTCCAGGCTCATGATGCTTCAATCTATCTAAAAAAGAACATCTGGTAACTTGTCTGACAAGACAAATAACAGTGTCTACTGTCCACTTGAAAGAGTATCTTGTCGCTCAGTACTTTATGTCCCCATTGGCTGCGGAAAAGAAAAATGTATATATATATATATATATACACAAATTTTCTTTTACTTTTTTCCCTTAAATTCTTGAAATCTTTTAAGGATCAATTGGAACACATCAAACCCCAAATTGGTGTTTTGATCCATTCACTCATTTCTGCTAACTGAGCACCAGCCCCTCTCAACCCACCTGAACAAGTGGGTTCATACGAGCTGTCGTAGATAAATGAAGAACAGCCCCTTCCAAGAAGACTGCGCTGCCAGCACTGCCCCCAAGCTAACACACACACACACACACACACTTTCTAAGTGGAGCTAGCGGTGATCGGCAAAAACACTTTTCTATGCGCTATTTCTTTGCAAAAGTTTGGATGTTGTTTGTTTTCATTGTGAGACTGCTGAGGCCGGCTCTAGGTTAACGTCATGAAATGGGCGGTACTCACAAGGAGCGAAAGGCGGGGCCTTAGAGATCGAGTCGTTTTACTTCCAAACTCAGGAAAATAAGTATTTATTTTTTAAAAATTGTTCTTAAGTGTGCCAAAGGTCATATATTATCAGTGCGGTGGTACACTCTACAAATTAGACCTGATTTGAAGTTGGATTTTGGTCTTCTAAAGCTAAAAACCTTTTTCTTTTTGTCTTTCAAACCACATCATGGACTTGGAAAAGGCCAAAGTCCTCCCCACTGAAGACAACAGACACCGCAGACGGATCATGGAGGCGGTGGAGATAAGAAAGCGAGCCCACACTTCCATGAACAGGGATGAGGGGGCCTTCCTGCTCTCTCATACCTGAAGTAACATCCTCCAGCAGAAAACGGACATCAAGGGGGGGATTAACTTGTCAAAGTTTGACAGGTGACTCCGCCTCAGTCACAATCATCTGTTTTTAAAGACTTCACACACCACCACCTGATGACGAACCTGACGAAGGCGGAAGGTATTCCACCCAAACATGTCGGTACGTTTTATAAAAAAACAATAATTTAAGTACGCAGTATAAATTACAGACACAATGAACCTCATTGAATCATTACAATCTTTACTCTTTTAGAAAATGTTTTAAGTCTATATTTCAAATCTAAGAAATGAAACGCATAAAATTAAGCATTTACATGTGATTCTTGTGCAAATGCACCATAATGCTAAATTTTCCTAATCTGTATTTCGGGAAGCAAGGGTATCACGTCAAATTTTCCACACACACATAAAAAAAAGAACATTTTAATTAAAATGCAGCAAAAAACAAAGCAAACGCTAAGACTGTGCTCTCCTGCTAACAGTGCAAAGAAGCCTCCATGGTGCCACAGTGGGACAGAGAGGGGGGGAGAATGGGGGAGAGGCCCCGCACTGAAGGAGATGCTGCAGTCAGACATGCAGCTGGATGCAGATCAGGAAGGAAGGAGGGAAATGAATTACCGTACACATTTAGGCACAGCGGGAAAATGAGGAATGGTTGTGTAGCGAAGTGTAGGGAAGAAAAAAACAAACATATGTTGACGTTGTAACTAGTGTTGCTACTGATGAGGTGGTGGAAGAAAGCTGCAAGGAGGCAAGGGTCCTCTGAGATGAGCAGCATGTCGCGGCTACAGAGGAAACTTTGAACACAAAGCACATAATGGTTTTTGACTACAAGAAAACTGCATTTTTAATCAGACAAATATGGACAGATAGATCCTTTAGAATATTAATAAAAGGCAGGAAGTGTAAAAACTAAAGAGACATAGTTTTTTCTTTACCTCTAAAGAATCTTAGGGAGTTTAATTGTACATTTTTATTCTGATACATTTCAGAAAAAATCAAACCCCTAAGAGTTTAATATTCAAACTATTTGTATAAATAATTGGTCATTAGTAAAAAAAAAACCCTCATCCTTGCAGACTGTAGAGCTGTTTTTTGTTCCAACGTCTCTTTAGGATGGCTTGTCTGAGCAAATGCAGAACTTTTCACAGATTTCTCCGCCTTTGTCTGCTTCTTTCTATTCACTGAACTCCAGACGGATTTTCATGGAGTTGATAAGGTCGCAGTTTTCAAAGAAAAGAGAAAAAACATTTGTTTGATGAGGAATGCTTCGGCGGCGCTCACGAATCACTCCACCAAGGCCAAAAGTGACACTTCATTCAGCCAAACCTTTGATATTATTTCATAAAATTGATTGAGACTTGACGGTTATCTTATACAGTGATTCATTCAATGGAGTGTTACAGCATAGGACTTTTAGCCTGATGCCATCATTATGTTCTAAATGAAAGAAAAATGTCAGCTTCAGTTGTGCAAAAGTGCTAAAAGGCTTAAACTCAAAGCAGATTTTGTGTGATTTTCTGTGTGGTTACAACAACTTTTTATTCGTTATTAAAAGTTGAATGTGCACAAAAATAAGGAAAAAAAATGTAAATAATTGAAAAAACTTCCCTTAACCCAGGACTGTCCAAACCTTTTGCAATGACGGCCAGATTTGGTGAGGTAAAAATGTGCCACCCAATTGGCCTGACCTTAGTTGAACTCTTATAATAACAATATTGCAAAATGAAAACATTATTGAAATGACATGGAACGGAACTATATCTAAATACATTTTTATTCAAATTTCTGATCCAAAGACAGAAATGAAATGAAGTGAAAGTCTGTTTGGAAGAAAAAAACTTTCATCCATCACATTAAATATGGTTCTATATGAAATGTTGCATATTATACACTATTAAATGCTCACTGTAAACTTCTAAATTTAAA
Organism: Oryzias sinensis; assembly: GCA_037389245.1. Lineage (NCBI taxonomy): Eukaryota > Metazoa > Chordata > Actinopteri > Beloniformes > Adrianichthyidae > Oryzias > Oryzias sinensis. Next base: position 10,443,078 of record CM074497.1, on the reverse strand, counting down.
TCATGAAGTTCAAACAACTGTGGTTTGGATCCCAGAAAAAAAAAACCCTTTTCTTCTCAGTTGGCCCTTTAAGGTTCTGAAGGTCAAGTAGCCACAGGTTGTTGCAACAGCTTGAAACATAATTTACCCAATCACAATCAAGAAGTAGTAGTTATTACAAAGTGTAAGTGACCCAGTTTACTTGCTTATTCAGTATTGTCACGTTTCCTTTGATTTATTGAAGATGCCTTTAGTTTCACAAAAGTTTAAGTTTGAGTTGTAAAAGAACATTTTTTAAACAGCGTTACTGCTTGTAATGAGATTTTTTGTTTATTTGGACTCTTATTGTGAAGATGCCCCATACTTCCTGTTGTTCCATGCGTCAATTTGACTGAAACAGAGGGCCATGTCCAAATTCCCTCACTACTTACTACATAGTTTTAGTAGTTGTAGTGTTGTCCGAATCTACTATTCCAAATCGATTACCCTAGAAATTTCCCAGAAGTCTCTGGTGCATTGATGCTCAGTAGATCAGCAAATATAGACCACAATGGATTGCGTCTGAACATCTTTTGTGCACAAAAAAAAAATATTTAAATGTATTTTTTAATAAAATATCAAAGTTTCATCTTCAGAAGACAGTGGATTCATAAATAGTTGTTGTAAAACGCTCATATCAAGGAGAATTTCACTTCGTGAATATCGCTAACATCATATTCGCCGTTTGGAAAAAAAAAGATAAAAAAGCAGTGAGCAGGGTGTCCGAAGTGCTTTTAAAATCCAAGGCACAAGATAGTCAAGCACTATTTAGTTTTTTAGTAGTTAGGGGTTAGCGTGGGAATTTGGACACAGCCCAGAGAGTTTGGTAATGGCTGAGAAACAGATTGATAATTGTTTAATACCCAGCATCTAGCTAGAAGGTGATCAGATCTAATTGTTGGTTATAGTTATTGTTCAAATGTAGTTTGTGTTTTGTGTATAAAGAACAAATATGTTTATAGTCATCTGACAAGCTAATGCTAATAGCTAAAAAAATTGAGGATTTTATGACAAGAACCTGCGGGCTGACAGAAATTTGAATACAGGGCCGGACTTTGGACATGCCTGCCTTTACTCTTTTGAGGCAGAGTTTTAGCTCCAGTATTGACAGTTCACGTAGTTCCATCGGATTCTATCGCAGAGAATATCGGCTTTTTTGCACCGTTATGTAATATTTCGCATTTAAGTCGATGTGAAAAGTGGCGTTTCTCTGCGTTGGATCAGCTGATTCACGATAATGGAGTAAACCATTTAAGAGTTAGGGTAGGTCACAGAGCGTGTGTTATTTATGTCAGCGGTAACATCTGTGATGTCGAAGGGTTTAAGTGAGTTGGAGAGAGAAGCAGCAGAAGCCACAACTCACCTTGAACTCGGCCTTTTGAAGCCATCACTGCATTCGCCAAAGTACAGAGGAAGAGGCGGACGGACAGCAAGCGAGGAAGATGCCGGACAACAGTGGGGAAAAAGAAGAGAAAAACAGAGAGCATGCTGTTAAAGGGCTGCAGGAGAGAACAGCTCGTTCGCATTTTAGTCCGGGCGCTGCAGCGGATCGGTCGACTCTGAGAGGTAGAAAAAGTCCGGCTTCAGCACAAACAGACAGCATTTTCAAAACGCGACAGCAGTCTGGCTGTGGCGCTAACCCATGAAAGCCCATAACCCCAGCTGTGGAAAAACAAAGGCCTCCGTGGCAGCGGGGACCGACCCGGGAGCGCCAGCTTTGAGATGCTCTTTTTCAGCACAATTCAACAGGATAGTCAAATAAACAGACAGGACGCCTTTTGAGTGCACGCGTTGGCCTTTGTGTCTGCGTTCACGTCCCATGGGGAAGCACTCCTCTGCTTTGCCAAACTGATGGATCTACTGGAATGCCTCCAGTGAGCCGGAAAAACAGCCGTGGAGAACAAAAACTTTCTCCATGCAGGTTCCACAGCAATTATCGGGGCCAATAGGGTCCATTCTCCTTTGAAAATAAATACATTGCTTAATAAAGAATTTACAATAAAAAACAGCAACTGAACGTTAATCAAAAAGGGAAAAGTGGGGGTTGAATTTCACCTGAGCACTATCTGGGTTTCTCCCATATTGTATATGTGATTTGTGGTCCTGTGAAAGACTGGGGACCTGTCCAGGATGTCCCCTGCCTTCGCCAACTAGTGGCTGGGATAGGCTCCAGCAGCCCCGTGACCGTGGAAGGGACAAAATGGGTTCAATAGAAGATGAATGAATGAATGAATGAATGAATGAATGAATGAATGATTATGTGTTGGAACAGGGTCCGCATAGTAAAATAAAAATATATTGTCGCGATCAACCAACCAACTGTCAATCTGTCAGTCCGTCCATCCATCCCTCAGTCAGTGAATCAATCAGCCAACCAACCAACCAGTCAAACAATCAATTTATTTGCCAATTGTCAGAGTTAAATCACATTGTAACAACAACCGCAGGGCTCTCCCCCGCACAACACAACAAGAAGTCTTCTTTCTCTTTCGGCTTTTTCCCATCAGGGGTCGCCACAGCGAACAAGTCGCATGGTTAACTTGGCAATGTTTTACGCCGGATGCCCTTCCTGACGCAACCTTCTCAAAGCAACCGGGCTTGGGACCGGCACAGAAGTAGAGAAGGGAACAGGGAGCAGCCCGGATTCGAACCCTGGTGTCATGGACGGAAGGCGCCGCAAACCAGCACGAGATAAACCGGCTCCCACACAACACAACAAGAAGTACTTGATAAAAACGGTGCATGTCAGTCTCTACGCCAGGGGTGCTCACACCTTTTTGGCATGTGAGCTACTTTTGAGTCGTTGTTTATGTACTGATGATTAAAAACTACACAGTAAGATTACACAAAGAGACGTTTGTCCTAACGAGGAGTCCTTTTTTTATAAGGACAGAAAGCAGTGATCATCGTATGTCATGCTCTGCTGTAAACCATGCAATGCGGGGAGTGTGGCATTTGCTAAAGCGCTGCTGGCTCCGTACGAAGCGCGTGCCACATAAAAAACAGCTTCCTTAACTTATCGGGCGAGAACTGTAGAGGCGACAGCAGGAGGACACACGCGGGGCGGCTTCAATGCCGGGGACTTGACCTGCCGCGGGACAGAAAGCGACTTTCTGATGACAGACAGAATTTGCGCTCAGTGAATTTTAACACGCATGTACAGTGACGTATGTTTCAGAAGATGTTCGATTGGCAGTTCTGCATGTCAATCAAGTCCCGTACTTCTCGGTGAGGATTTTGATTGGCTGGTGGATTTTTAAGAAGTACATTTTTTTTTTATTTATCTTATCTATCTGCGATGTACCATCATGTCCTTGAAGATCAACCGGTCGATCGCCATCGACGTAATGAGCAGCCCTGCTCTACGCCATAACGTGCAATAAATGGTTACCCTACATCTTTACACTAAAGCTAAAACAATCCAGCGGCAACTCGACGTATTTAAAATAAACTACAGTCCTTTACGCATTTGACCAATCAGACGGACCCCTCCATGCTGTCGACCAATCCAACACAGCCCTTTTATGTTAGAACTCCTCCCCCAATGTAGACTTGAGTCATCTGGGGCAGTGGTCCCCAACCTTTTTGTCACCGCGGACCGGTACAACGCAAGCCACATTTACCGTGGACCAGGGGTGGTATTTTCTCTTTAGTAATATTAATGTCAAAGCAACTTTCTAAAGTTTTTTGCTCATTTTGGTTGTTTGGGTTTAATTTTTAGTGGGGTGTATCACCTGATGTTTGGTGTCGCGACTTTGACGTGGGTTAAGTGTGACGGATGTAACAGAGAGAATCCGGTCACTTTTCAAAATAAAACGTTTTTTTTCGAGAACAAAAAACAATAAGATGGAAATTATTTTTTCTTTCTGTGCGTCCCGGTGCCAAGTGCCCCGTGGCCCGGTACCGGTCCGTGGCCCGGTGGTTGGGGACCACTGATCTGGAGTATATTTGAAGTTATGTCGACTTTTAATCACACAACTCTAGCAGTGAAACTGAAATGATGTTTTTTGTATTGCTATTTGTTGCCCTGTCGCATCGCCAGTCATATCGTCATGGCGATATTAAGCAGTCACATAGCACAAGTTTTCATTATATTTTGAGCTCTAGTTAGAACCATTATATCCTGATAGCCATGTTTTTAAATTCTGATAGAGGGGGTTCTCATTTGTCAGTTCACAAAATGAGGGAGGGGGGCAATCACAGAGAAAAAACAAACAAACAAACAAACAAAAACTGATGTTTTCATCAATTGTTCCTCATCGTTTCCATAAATATCTAGTCTTAAGCATCCCTGATGACACACAACAATGGACAAGTGATTAGCGAGCAAGCAGAAAATGTAATCATTTGAGATGGATTGTGTTTGATTGACGCTTAAGAGTTTTTTTGTGCGTTTTGTTTTTGACGTGTCACAGGTAGAGAAGGAGAGGACGCAGCGCAGAAATAGGGGAACCTTTTCTGCAGGCGCTGCTTTTCACACCAGACCAGAACGGTTTGGGGGAAACAGTCCCTCCGCCTGCCTGTCAGACTTTGCTCCAATGCTGCCTCTCATTCCTGTTGGCAGAGTGTGATCTTCCCGGCAACCGCTGAGGTTCTGTTGATCCGAACGAGTCGAAGGTGAGAGTGCTAGCTTTTCGTCACTAAAACTCGCAGCACCTGAGTTTTTTTGCTTTGACGAGGAAGACAGAAGACAAGGAGAAAAGCAAAAAAAGAAAGGGGAAAAATGGTGGGAGTCTTATACACTAGAGTCTGTGCACTTGTATGGAAGAGTATCACAGTTACTAGGCAACCAGTACAACAGTTGAGTAAGTCGAGCTGAAATTGCATAAAACACTTTTCATTCCACTCTCTCGTTCCCTCATTTCGCCATGCACTGAGGCAGAGTATTCCCAATCGATTACACAATGCCCACCTCTCACATGCTCCAGACGCTCGCCGCCGATTGGCCAGAGCGCGCCGAGGATAAATAAGAAAACAGCTTCCAAATGAGATCTGAATTGGCTATTTAGGATTACTTTAGCCCACGGTGTCACATTTTAAACTGACACTCTCGGGACCCCTCTTTCCACATTCTTTTGTGCTCACGAAACATCTTTAAGAGTCTGTGAGAATCACACTGCGTCTACACTTATTTATTCATTTTTTCGTGATTAGATCACCTAATGTCTGCGAAGATTGTGTGCAGATGGATCGAGCCGGGCTCTGCAGTGAATCAGACACAAATAGATTACAAAAAGCAAAAAAAATCCAACTAAACTGGACTGAGTGACCCCTCCCCCCTCCAATTCTTAACAGGAAGTACCTGCTGGCTCCAAAAAGCCAAAATCCTAAAGACTTCTATAGAGAAATAAACAGCTAGTCATTCTGTGTCAGAAAACCATTCTTGCCCTGATACCTTTTTAACATTTCCTTTATTCTTTATTGAAAGTTATTCAAGTTATAAACTTACCAATCAGATGCCTTGATATAAGTATGTACAAGTTCACAAAACGATTTCAAGTGATAGTGGTGTGGACTACCAACAAACAAACTTCTGATTGGCCAGGGTGGTTGCCATAGAAATTCTGAATCAGACTGACTCACTGGTAACTTCCAACATCTGGCTTCAACATGGCAGTTTCCATGCCGTGGACACATGGCGACTGAATTGACTTCATCTCATCGGATCCGGAAGGAAGCCGTTTTCTATGAAGTTGTCTTTTTAGAGCTGCATTGTTGGCATAGCTTTAAAAATATGCCACAAATCAGTTGCAATCTTGTTGTGGCTTCAGTTGGCCACTAGATGTCTCTAATCAGTTGTTGTCGCTCACTTTTCGGCATATCCCTTCACAGAAAATCTGCTTGCACTGATTTGCTTGTTTGGTTTAACAGACACAACACAGCACTTTATCCGGGCTGGGGACTGGCACAGGGGGACCCAGACTGCTAAGGGTCATGCATAAACACCCACACAGGACAAAGCTTATTCCTTCCTTCCATGGCACGTTTCTATGGTAACCACTCTCACCAACCAGGAATGAGTCCACACCCCTACTAGTTGAAAGCGGGCTACATAAAATCTGTTAACCAAATGTTTCCAACATTGGATGTGGAGGCCAGCAGGCACCACATACCTTTATTAAAGCATCTGATTGGTCGGTTTATAACTTGACTACCTTGCACTACAGAAAACAATATTAAAAAAGACGATTAGCAAAAACTTTCTGACAAATATGATTTATTTCTCTTTAAAAGTCTAATTTGGAATCTTGGAGCCAGCAAGTACTTCCTGTTTGGAATGCAAGGGGGAGGGGTCATTCAGTCCAGTTGTCGCATACAGTCAATGGTTGTGACCCACAGCCTTTAACCCCTAGGACCCATAAAAAGTCAAACATAGGCCAAAAACCTTTAGATGGAGAGAAAAAATGACAAAAAACGCAAAGGACAGATTAAACCCAGCCCCCGTTTGAGTGAAAGCTTGCACAGTAACTGTGGCTGAAAACAAATAAAGAAGGAGTCCTTTGTGTCCAGCCAGGGACTTCCAGCGGTGGATTTTCTGCAGCGTTCAGAACAAATGGTGTGCAAGCAGAGGGCGCTTATTTCCATCAGGGTCGCCAATTTCTGCCAGCATTGCCCACCCTCAAAAATCAAACAAGTGGTGTGACGTCATGTTGGTTTGGTCCTACCTCAACATTGCATTGTGAAAGTAAACATAACCATTTGTGCCCTAAAAATACAGATTTATATGGAAAAAAGGGCTTTTTCCTTACAGCTCTATGACATGATTACCTAGTAATATTAATTATTATGAAAGAAAAACAAGGAGGGAAAAAAATGTAGAGGATTGGTTAAATCCCCATCAAAAAGCTAATTACAAAGGAGTCCATACAGGCTTTAAAGAGCACCGCGAAGCGCTGAGCTGCAAGCATGCTGTTCTCCATCAGTGGGGGAGCCGTCATAAATAAACTGTGTGATAGTTCATACAGACACCACCTACTGCGGCCCCCCCTCTACACACACTCACAAACAAGCGTACATAGCAGTGATCACAGTTTTCCCTTAAGGGATGAGTCTCTTGGGAGGAAGTGTGTGTGTGTCAGTGCAGCATCCGTCCTGTTTTTCTCCTCAATTTTCCTTTCCTGCAACTTCACAGGAGTTCATCTCAGCACCTGGTTTCACATTATTTCTTCTCTCCTTATTAACTCTTCTTATCTAAATTTCCCTCTTTTTTTCCTCATTCCCAGCCCCCAAGGCTGCCATTTTCTGCTTTGCAGATCCATTCAGACTCTGACAGGCAGTGAAAAGCCTATGGAGATCGATGCGTGCAGCGCGCCTCTTAGAGCTGTCACATGACGTGATGGAGAGTTTAGCTTATCTTTGGTACGGCAGCAGCTGTTTCGCCGTGCGTCTGCCGCCCCGAGGTGTTTGAAAATCGACCAAATATTCCGCCGCGGTGAGCAGAGGCGTCACAAATTCTTCGTCACCTTTTGACTCTGCAGGATACAGAGCCATCCCTTTGCTCAGATAGACCGCCGTGAAAAGAGGTCTAAGGAAGGAATTGTGGCCAGCTCTTCACATGTGGGACCTTTGATTTGCCAATAATCATAGAAATGACAAAAATATATAAAAGTTCCAGACAGATGTCTTCACATGTCATTTGATCAAACAGAAACCAAATTCAGATCTCTAGATAACCAAGAAGATGCAAAACCATTATTTGAAGACTGAATTAGAGAAACTTAATCTGTAAGCATTCAGTCTGATAAAAGCCGTGCTTTTATTTTTACGCATCATATTGTCATTTCATCCAAACATATTTGATTTGGACTCATAAAGCCAACAGCTTAAGCTTTAATCACATGCACTCAAACAGGAGGTTCACCTGGAACAAGATGTTTGGTTGTCAAGGGATGTGGAGGGTCCAAGACAGGTGCGGCCATATCTTGAGACTCACCTTAAGGCCCCTAATGAAAACGGAACTCACCATTGTTCTGTGTCATGTAGCATCTGTATCTCTGATTAAATGCTCTTATGACGTACAGTTGATGCTGTACGGTGCCCTTATGCCGCACCAAAGTCATTAGCTTCTTATGCCTTAGTCACAACTGCCTTCATGGTTGAATATGGGCTTTGTGCGGGCGAAAAACGGGGGTTGACATGTACGGGGCATACAGGTGGCCTGCACAAAATTTTGGGATCGTAAACCCCCTTGGTAAGCCCCTCACACATTTTTAAATCCTTCTGCTGGCATCCTGTGGCCAGCAGGTCACAGTGAATACTTATACAAAAGGTAAGGGTAAGTAAGAGTGAAGTAGGTGAGATGCAGGCGTTTATTACCAAACATTGGCACTATGCAAGGTGCTCAAGTGATAAGTGTGCACTCCGTGCTTGTAGCCTGAGTTGTTGGAAATTAGGAATTTAGACCATCAGAGTGCAGTTTGCGTGGCCATCCAATGGGCGCCACACATGCAATTACGTATCAAGTTCATGTGCACACTCCATGCTTGCAGCATGTATGAGCGGTCAGTAAGAAACCAGTGCACTAACGACATGGGTGTGGTGCAATGGCAAGGGTACAACAGCATCACCCGTACATCATAAGTGTCGCTACTTAAAAATTCCTTACAGCATACCTAACACATGTACAACAATGGTAGGTTCCATTTTCCTGACGTCCCTTAATGTGGCCACACGTGTCTCAAGCGAAGACACAGCTGTGCTCCCTTTAGGGTGTAGCAGCACCTGTTTACGACCGTCCAAGGTTATAGACACGAACCATCCAAAAACCCGTCAAGAAGTCAAAGCCCCATAGGGGTGCATGTGAGTAAGGCTTTATCGATCGCAAATGGACAGCACTAATGGGCTCCTTACGTAGTGCGCAGAGTTTGAGGGGTTGAAAATTCATGTAACACGCCCTTTGATCCCCTACTCCACCCTTACTTAATTTTGCATGCTCACGCCTATAGAAAAATGTGCATGAACATTTTGGCTCTACAAGCTCTAAGGTCTACAACTTTGATATTTTGTGCGAGCCACCTATACACATTTGGCCATTTTTCGCACACAGACAGCCTGTATCCACCCGTAAGGGCAGTTGTGAGTGAGGCTATACCTGTAGACAGCCTCACAATCTGAAAAATCCTCAAAAGTGTTCTAACACTTCAGATTGTTTTTCTTTCTTTTAGTCAATACAAAGATAAGGAATTGCTCAAAAAAAGAAGCTGCTTTCACGAATTCCACTCTTCTTCAGTCTGCCGTGTGTTGCCTGCCAGTGCATCAATCTGCTCAAGCATGGACGTTGCATGTCCCTTATTAGTTATGTAAGAGATTTGTTTTGGCAGGTAAGCAGCGACCCTGTTTCACAAGGTAAATGCAGAGCAGTGACCTCCCCTGTTAGGACCATACATCACACTCTGTTTCTTAGGTCTACAGAAACACCAAGACCCCTATTTCAGGTCTTTGCCACAACCGCCTGCTGTTCCGGTGACTGTGTGGGCCTGGTCCAGAGGCAATGCACAAGGATAATGAGTCAAGGGATCGACAATTTATTCTGACAGGTAACGGCCTCCAGCTAAAGACACAGTGAACGTATTAGGGCTCTGGAGCTGATGGATTGCCAAGACTCAAGGGTTTTATGTGTATGTTGGTGCAGGTCAAGCACATGGCTGACCCTGAAAATAACAGCTCTTTTTCTAGCATGCTTTTTCCTGGCAGGACTTATAGTAATTCACTAGTTCTTTATTATTTTGTTTGTGTCACAGTGGAAGAAGAAACTAAAAAAAGTGTCAGGAGAAACAGTTCCTCTACCAGTTACTGGTAGCTCTACTCCCTCAGTCAGGATGCAAACCTTAAACCTGCAGAGTACCAAAGTACTTTAAATATATCATACACACTTTATATATATATATATATATATATATATATATATACATTGTGTATATGAAATTTATATAAACCTTTACAGAAAAATCCACTATCATAGAATGTAAACAAAGATCTGCCCAGGATCAAAGATTGAAGTATATGTGGCAAACGGAAGGCATTCTGTAATGCATACAGGGAATACCAGTTATTCAACTGATTAACCCTTTTCTTATTGTATTTGATGATAATCCTTCTACTCTATGTATTGCAAGAAGGTAACACAACACTAACTTCCAACCAAGTTAGTAAAACAAAAAAAGAAAATAATTCCGACTGATAGTGCTAAAACAAACGTTAGGTGACTATATAGCTCTTAATCTATTTAGTAACACGTATAAAACAAACAGATACAGCTAAAACAAAAATTAAGTAACTACGCTAACTTCCAACCTAGATAGTTACACACCAAAAAAACAGATATGACTGATATTGCAAAATCAAACGTTAATTGACTAAGCTAACTTCCAAGCTAGTTGGAAACAGGCAAAAACAAAAACAAAAACAAAAAAAACAGACAGATACCACTAAAACTATGGAGTCCTATACTGTTCATAATTAAATAAATAAATATTTGATTAAATAAATAAATGTGACCTCATGCAAATACACAGTCAACCAATAAATCTCTCATTAATATATAAAAAGACCATGAAATGGTGAAAAACCTGCACACTGATTTTAAATTAGCCATTATATTATTCAATATATTTCATTTTGCTTTAAAAACCTGTTCATTATTTTAAAAAAGCATTTTAAAATATTCATTTTATTCATGTTGAATATTATTATAATTCTACTTCTTTTTTCAGAACCTTGGATTTCAAAATCAATATTTTCCAAAGTAGCTTTTTTTATTTCATGTTGCTGTTTTTCACAATGCCGTATTTATTTCATGAAGAGCTTTTTCAGCAGAATGGGTCTATCTGTCAATCAAACTAGACAAGGCGGAGACACTTTTGTGATTGGCTATTCCTTTACTCAGACATAAGCAGCAGCACCCCGACTACATCGATCGAAGATGCTTCAGTGAACGTGACGGCGCGATGCCCACTCCTCAACACTAGGGGGAGTGTGCACCTCAACACATCCACAGTGTTACCAGAAATTTGGCAGTTTTGGTTCTAAATTTGCGGATAAAAGTGGCTTTGGGCGAGTGTGCATAATTCGGGTGATTTTGTGGTCGGTTCTGCAATTTTCATCTTCTCATGAACATCTAGTAGTGGCCTAAGTTAGGCTGAGTGGCTGTTGGACTTTCACAAAACTTCTGTGAACTGGAGTTCATTAAACACACCATGCCGCGTGTGGGAGGAGCTAGCAGCTAATGCTTTAGCCTGATAGCCACTTGGAGCGATTGCCTGTGTTTATCTCACTTAAAATGCATGGATGCACAATGCACACGGAGAATGTTAAGAGATCAGGTTTATTTATTTGGAATAGTTCCACAACAATTTTTCCATGTTTGAGTTCATGAGATCATCCCAGAGAGTCTTCAGCTCCTGCAGTCAAACTATGTCTGTTACGTATAAATCAGAGCACCCAGCGCAAAAAGTGTGTGTGTGTGTGTGTGTGTGTGTGTGTGTGTGTGTGTGTGAGCGCAAGTTAAGTTAAGGGTCTGTTGTTCAGTTCGCCGGAAAAGTAATAATAAAAAAGTATATCCAAAGTATAGAGACTGATTCTTTTAATAACCAGCTCTGAGAGGTCTGAACGGGAAAGTGATCCCAAATCAAACCCCGGATCTCCGCTGCGTTTACAACCAGAAAGAGAAACTTTCGCAGGAAAGGTTCAACATTTTCCCCAAGAGGGGAAAAAAACAGAAGACCTGATTTAGACGTGGACGACAGGAGCTCCTTTGGTCCACACAAACCCTCAACTACAAAAACAGAGTCGTCCATGTTTGCATCTTCTGCAGCAGACAGATTGTTTGTCTCTATTTGATCTCTAATGTCAATATAGCCGCGCGGATATTGCTGAAATATGTCATCTCTCTGACTGGAACACCGCAGTCAGAGCGGGTATCGAGGAATAAGAGTCGTTTTCCATGGATCAGCCAATGAGCGTTTAGATCCCGCCCACTTTCACTGATTGACAGATATACCCATTCTGCTGAAAAAGCTCTTCATGAAATAAATACGCCATTGTGAAAAACAGCAACATGAAATAAAAAAAGTACTTTGGAAAATATTGATTTTGAAATCTAAGGTTCTGAAAAAAGAAGTAGAATTATAATAATATTCCACATGATTAAAAATGAATATTTTAAAATGCTGTTTTAAAATAATAAACAGGTTTTTAAAGCAAAATGAAATATATTGAATAATATAATGCCTAATTTAAAATCAGTGTGCAGGTTTTTCACCTTTTCATGATCTTTTTATATATTAATGAGAGGTTTATTGGTTGGTTGTGTATTTGCATGAGGTCACATTTATTTATTTAATCAAATATTTATTTATTTAATTATGAACAGTATAGGACTCCATATAAAACAACCATTAAGTGATAAGGTCAACTCCCAACCTTGTGTGTAACATGTAAAAAAAAAACAGTCAGAGGCGCTACATGTTAGCCGCATTAGCATATTCACACATATTTTTTGACTTGTAAAGGAAACAGACAGAGGTTTTGACAAAGTGCTGTGTACCTCTCAAAATTTCTTCTAAGTCCATGATTGGATTAATTCATAAATAAAGCATCCTGGATAATTTTGCACAATGCCTTTTTTTGAAAAAAATAAAATAATAATAATAATACTAAAAAGGCTTTTAATGGTGCCTCATAGTGCGGAAGGTTTGCTACATGCGGTTTATTCCAGGGAACAATCAGAGTCCAGTCTGTAGTTAGTGTATAGGAGAAGGGTTCAGTGACAGCAGCCTGGTGGTTTTAATGTCAGGACATTTCAGTATCCAGCTCCTCTGTCACTTGACTTCACAGCCGCTCTATAATAAAGGTCATAGCATGCACGGCTAACACAAAAACAACATGAGCAGGCCGCTTGTTTACAGCGGCACATACTGACGAGGGACGGCAGCGCACACACTGCACAGCCCCATGGTGTGTGCTGTATGAGTAGAGAGCTGGCTGGTTTCAGTCACAGAACCTTCACCCACGCTGCCACAAATCACTTCCTCCTCCTCCTAGACCCCACAAGACAGCGTTTGTGTGCACAGAAACTCCAAACGACTCCACGCCATAAACATTTCCCCCCACCGAGTTTTTAATCTAGTTAATTACCAAGGGAAATATACAAAAAAAAAATAAGCTGGAGCCCGCTTTTATGACTGAAAACATCAAAGATTTACACCCTGGATTGGAAAAAAAAGTTTTTTTTCTTTCATATTTAACTATTTCAAAGCAGTTGCTTTTTTTTTTTTTAAAGAAAACCTATTTTCTTCAAAGCAAAGAAAAAAATAGACAAGCGTTGTATTTTGTGCATCCTTGCATTAATTTCTGTATTAATTATAAGGAAAAGACGAATCCTTGTATATGAAAGTTGTTAAGTATCAGCTGATGCAACTGACAGTACATATTTTAACAAAGTTTATGATTTTAATAGAAACTAAAACAGGAATCATCTCACAAACACACACTCTTCCCCTATTTTTAACTTTCCTGACGGTAATTATCAGGCAGCCACCTGGATGCGCCGTCCACATGCTGACTTGTTTTCGTGGCTGAAAATAACCTGATCTCTTTTTCGTACAGCACATGTTCCAACATGTGAAAAGCAATAATGCGAGTGAGGGGCTTCACTGTGGTCATTTTAGCGGAGTGTGTTGCCTATGTCTGAGGGAGAGATGAGCTCCCTTCATGTGACTAATGTCAAACCAAACTAACATCCAAATCTTTATATATATATACACACATACACATAAACATATCTATAGATATATACATATCTATCTATCTATCTATCTATCTATCTATCTATCTATCTATCTA
>CM074497.1:10405227-10428718 GCA_037389245.1 Oryzias sinensis | reverse complement strand
CTATTCTGCTTCATTCTGATGTATCAACTGTCAGACAAATAGATCCACGAACGTCTTTGTTTTCCTGGAATCTGGATCTAAACTGTACGACTGGATAACTGCAAAGCTGCTCGCCATGTTTGTTGCACTGTAATGTTAGCTCGGGTGGTTAGGGGCTGTAGGGCCTTTGAGTAGACAAAGGGATGATGAGAAGTCAGGGTGTGATATGTGGGAGTTATTTGTTATGGCAAATACACACCAGGAAATAGTGTGAGTACAAGATGAATGGTGGGTCGGAGTAAAAATAAAAGCCTGTTCAAACAAAGTCGACCGTCCTGACTCCTCAATACTACATGGGGTCAGAAGAAAAGACTTCTGAAAGAAGAGGAAATGGCGCCGTTTCAACCACCACCGAATCTGAGTTTACAAGGAAACTCGGTGGAGAAGTGGAGAAACTGGAGTCAGTGTTTTGTAATCTTCTGTACAAAAGTCCGAGAAGGTGCAATGTACAACTTTTCTTCACATCGCAGGAGATGAAGTGGTAAAAGTATACAATACTTTTGAAATGGGGGAGCCGACGAGAAAGACAATATTGAAGAGCTAAAAAAGAAGTTTAAGGAATATCGTGAACCTAGAAAAACTTAACTTACATACGGCACATGTTCTTCACAAGAGAAAAACGGGAAACAGGAAGAAACTATTGATGCATATGTCACAGATTTAAGAAACAAAGCCAAGGACTGTGAATTCAAAGATTAACAAGATTCCCTGGAATGTGACGGAATTGTGTGTGGCATTACAAATGACCAAGTGAGAGGCAGATTACTCAGAGAAGGAGATCTGACACAAGAAAAAGCCATAAATATTTGCAGTGCCAGTGAAGTAACGACCAGCCAGGTGATAGCTCTCACTGACGAAGCAGTAGTGAGTAGATGAAAAAAGAAAATAATGGAACATTCAAACCAGTGAAAGCAGAGCTGAAAGAAATAAACTGCAACAGATGTGGACTCAAACATGCAGATAATAAAATGTCCAGCATATGGACAATCATGCAATTTGTGCAAGAAAAAGGATCATTTTGCTAAAATGTGCAGATCCCAAGTCAAAGTGAAAATGACACGTTTCTGCGAGCAGTAAAAACTGAGAAAAAAGTAATTGCTGTGATGAATTCTGGAGATACAGACACTGAAATTTGGACAGAAAACTTCAAGATCAACAAAAACAGCTGACGTCACCTGTTTTGTTGATCAGGAGCAGGTTGTAATGTCATGTCATGTCAGTCAAAATTTCACTGCCCTGGAAGCTGCAGATTTATTGAAATTAATCGAAACAAAAGTAGTTCCCTGTTTTGGTTCAAGGTGGCAGCAATAGGCAAGAAACACCAGATTCGTGAGTACAAAGGAAAAAAGCACAAGACTGAGTTTGAAATCACTCAGGAAGATGTGAGCACTATAGTTGGGGTGCTACAATCTTGAAACAAGGCTTAGTTCAGAGAGTATGATGTTGGAAGAGAACTAGACATTCTCAAAGACTTTAATGATTTGTTTGATGGTCTTGGTTGTTTGCCAGGTCAGCATCACATCAAAATAGACCACGCACTCTCACCAGTCGTACATGAAACCCAGAAGGTTTCCTGTAGCCCTGAGAGACAGAGTAGTTAAAGAACTGGAGAGAATGGAAAAAATGGGAGTTATTATAAGGCAGACAGAGCCAACAGAGAGGGTTAACAGTATGGTGACTGTGGTATACCCAAGAAAGTTAGTAAGTAAGAAGGCAGAGTTAAACTTCACGGACCGCTTCAGTTGTTATCTCTTACTTGTCCAAATCCACAAATTACTCTGTATGGGCCCACTCCATACAGAAACCATGGGAGGGGGACCACTTCAAGTACCCACCCCCCAAGGTGCATCACAGGCTAAACCCCCCACCCCATCACCCTATTATGAGATTATATGAGGAAGGGGGTAAGTTGGGGACATCCCCCGATTTCAATTTTTAATACAGCCAAGAATGACAAGAGGACATATTACACTATAGGGCTCCTACAGGGGGGTTGATCCAGTGGATGAAATATTGGCACTACTAGGGGGTGGTCTGAGAGAGGAAGGGGATCCACTTTGCAGGCATTTAAACAGGAACTCACTGTCAACGTTTGAGCTTGGAGTTCCTCCTATAACCACAAAATGTTTGTAACCCCGCCCTCTCAGGTACAGCTTCCCACATCTGTTAGAGATCTAAATCAAGGCTATTTCAAAGCTCTCAGTTATAGAAATGCATCTGATAGACATTTACATTTACCTGTAGAGGTCTACTGCACATTGCGGTTTAGATCTGAAGTAGACAACTTTACCACAGAGTCCCAACGTGCCTTGCGGGTTGTAAACAAGCCATTTGGGTAGTTTCTTCCCACCGGGCTCAAGACGTCTATTAGATAACTGATATACATCTATTGTAAACATCTACTGGACATCTCAGAAAATTCTATCATGTTACCCATGCGGGTGTTGGGGGGACCCTGGCAGCTGCTGCTACTGCTGTGGCGGGGGTCTTGGTGTGGGGATGGCTGGACACTCTCCCTCCTCCTTTATACATTCCATCATCCATTTTAGAAGATCAGAAACACTCATGTCACTCGTGTGTGAACATCAGTTGTATTGTATACATGTTTACATGTTTGTATGTGAACATTTTTGGAGCCAACGGTATGTGTGTAACATTTGACTGTGTGTCGACAGGCCACGCCCCTTTTAGATGTGTGTTACTTATAAATCTGACAGTAATGATTGTAAACTTCCAGCAACTTGTTGCTTTATGCTGCTTAATGGTTTTACACCCCCTCTCTTTAATAAGATAAGACCAATCAATCAATCAATCAATCAATGAAACTTTATTTATAAAATAGCGCTTCTCATGCATTTGCGCAGGCCGAAGCCCTTTAACATCAAAAACAGAAAACACACAATAGTACAGTAAAAACCCAACCCACCCTTCAACCTTCCCACTCCCCTCCGTTAAAACATATGACCCATGACCCCCACGTACAATGAATAATGACTATGTAACTGTAAAAAAATAAAATAAAAAGATAAATAAAATTAAATAAAATAAATAAACAAACGAGTAAGGCTTGGCTCTGCCGTGAGGAAACAGAATTTGAGAATCTCTTCATACCAGGAGCCAGCTCGGCCATGGGAGCATCGCCACAGTCCCCACCCAGACTGGGACAACAGAGAGGTCCACTTTACAGCCGTGAGGCTGCAAAGTTAGACTCCAGCTGCCCCAGCAAGGGCAACAACCACTGACCAAGCCGGCAAACCCCGGAAGAAAAGATCCCCACATGAAACACTGGGGCTAAAATCATGATAAGATACTAAAATTAAAGACATAAAATGAATGTAAAAACATAAAATTGAGAATAAGATGCATATAATGAAATTAAATATATAAAATAGCCTAGATAAGATAAGATAAGACTTTTATTTTCCGTCTGCTCCAACAAAACATTAGTAATAGTAAAAAGGAATATGAATAAAGTTTATTATAAATAACAGAAGGGGTTTATTCAAATAAATATCTAGTGTGTCAAAAGATTCATAACCCCTAATGTAACAGTAAAATATGTCCAACACAAGAGGCCTTCAGCTCTGTTTGCTCAGCTGTTGGACAAGATAAGTTAAAAAAAAATGTCCTGAATGTTTACAAAAGGCACATGATAGGTAGGTACTTTCTGTTGTGTTTGTAAAGAGAGTGTTAGCTTGAACTGTTGGTTGTCTTGGTTGTTTGGGTTTTTCTCCTTCCACACCCTTTAATGCTTGTACTGAAAATATAGGATCACAAGCAAGATCTGCTTCTCTTGAGAGGAAGTCCACTAGTTCTTTAACCCCTGGCTACAAGGTTTTTCTTGTTTCCATAATCTTGCGGTTCCAACTAGAAACAAATTACTCTGGTAGCTGAGCAAGATATTTCGGCACACATTGCAGTCTTTGAGAACGTCCAAGGTCTTTACATGTGACATAGCGGAAAGTAAAGGGGTGGTTGAGCAGGTTGTCAAATGATTGAAGGGTCGGCGGTTCGATCCCCGCTCCCTAGTTCTTGGGGGTGTCGTCATTTGGTATGTGATAGCTTGTGGAATAAATGGAGGACTTGAGGCATCAAGTGTGTGAACAGGGACTGGAAAAGACTTAAGAATCACAGGAGGGCTTGGTACTTGAAGCATAGATGATGAATTGGTCAAAAGAGAACTTTGAGAAGTTTTACTCTTCTTACTCTGTCATGGTGCCTCTGGGAGTCCCCTCCCTTCTCTGCTCTGCTTCCCAGACTGGACCCAGCTGTTGGCACTCACCTCATCAACCTGCCTGCTCTACTTAAGAGGAACCTTCCCCAGGATTCTTCGCCAATTCGTTGCCCCTCCATGGTGGAGTACCTGGTCTCAAGTTTAGTAACCAAGTTGTTGTTCTTTATGTATACGCACCTAACTTAGTTCTCCACCTCGTCTAAGATACAGGACAGAATCCACGAGTGCCATCCTGGGTCTTTTTTCTCCACGAGCTGACCAAAAACCGCCAGAGATCCAAAGCCTCCAGCCACACCACGACTCCAAGCCATTCCACCAGCCTTACCACACCGTTGGATAACCAACATTCAAGCTCTGCTCCCACGTCATCGCCGCCATTCATCTTTGATGTTCATACTCACCTACTGGTCCTCTTTCGATCACCTTCAGCCGACACCGCCCAAGTCTCTTCAATCTACTGGGACAAAAATCTTTAAATCCATTTCAGTCTTGCATGATCTTTCCGGGTTCCAGCATCTGGGACTGCTCTGCCTCGCTGATCATGACGGAAACTTCTGCTAGGTAGTACACTTCTACTATAGCTTTAGCAGCATTTAGCTTTTTGGCTTCAAGTCATTCAAGTTTTCTATGTTTGTCTTGTATAGCCTGAACTCTAGCTTGTTTCTCTGACTCAGACTGAACATGACGCACCTTATTTTTAGCTCCCAGCCTTTGAAGTTCACCTTTTCCTTTTCCTGTTCCTCCAAGCTCCAACACTGACATGCAGCAGCTTCTCTTCTTTTAGCTGATTGGACACTTGAGTGGAAAAAAAAAATCACACTTTGACCAGTCAGACATTGACCGAGATGATGAAACTGTTGAATTTAAGATTGATCCCACATCTAGCCAAGGTTCCTACTCTTCATCTGCTGGTGACCCTTGAAGCTCTCTTTTAGCCTTTTGGATCATAAATCTTGACAGTGACATACAGGTATCAACTTTGCGCCGCAAGTCTGACTCAGGTGCTAATACTTGCCACAGCTTGTCGTACATTCCCTTTACAGCAGAAGAGGTAACTTGAAGGTCCTCAATTATTTCATTTAAACTGTTATCTGATATTTATTTTCTAATTCTTGCATCATATCTCCACTTTTCATATGCCATTCTGTGCTTGACTTCCATTGCTTTCAGTTTTTCCTTTTGGAGTTCTTTTCCTTTTTCAGTCAAGCCTTAAATTCTTTCACTTCTTCGCAGTGTATTTGCTTCTTCTTCAGGTGCAAGGTGAGCAATCTCAACTTGGGCTGATGGCTCTGCTTGCTCCTCTAGATTATGTGTTTCTGCATGTGACATCTTATCAAGTGATGGGGTGTAAATGTTCAGGAATATATATTTTAGACAATATGTCTGAATTTGTTGAAATTTTCAAATGTAATTAGTATGACATAAAATGCAAATTTTCTGTCACTAAATAAAATAAAATAAATGAAGTTTACAAACACTTTAAGCCTAAACTGCAATGGAAAAAACATAGAGTAACATTAAATAATTCTGAGGAACTGTAGTGTTAACTTTACTTAAAAAAATCTTTACCCCTTAAATGGACAAAAATAGGAATATGTGACTTCAAAAATACATTTTCTTAATAGTAGAAACGGCTTAGAATTCCAAATACAACAGCACAAGGAAGACAAATAACTTCTTTCTCAAACTGCAACCTTTAAGTCCACTTTTCACACAATTTCTTCATTTTTTGGAAAATAACTTTCTTGGCTTCCTTAGAGGAGCTGCGCTGATGGGAGGAGGCTGAAAAGGCAGTGTCCAGGATGAGAGGGGTCTTTTACCGTTCTGCCAGCCCGCGTCCTGGCTCTGGTTCGGTAAGTGTCCTGAATGGGGGGTAGGCCGGAACCAATAATCCTCTCAGCGGATCTAATGATTCTCTGTAGTCTGTTCCTGTCGTGTCTGGTAGCTGAACCAAACCAGACCGTGATGGATGTGGTCAGGACAGACTGGATTATTGCCATGTAGAAGATGGTCAGCAGCTCCTGAGGCAGGTTGAATTTCCTGAGTTGTCGCAGGAAGTACAACCTCTGCTGAGCCTTTTCCGGACCAAGTCAATGTGAGCGGTCCACTTAAGGTCCCGTGAGATGGTGGACCCCAGGAACCTGTGTGAGTCTGTTGAGGGGACAGTGCTGTTGAGAATTGTGTGTGTGTGTGTGTGTGTGTGGGGGGGGGGTTCCTCCTGAGGTCCACTGTCATCTCCACTGTTTTAAGTGGGTTTAGCTCCAGGTGGTTCTGGCTGCTCCAGAGGACTAGCCGCTCCACTTCTCCTCTACATGCAGTCTCATCACCGTCCCCGATGAGCCCAATGACTGTGGTGTCATCTGCAAACTTCAAGAGTTTCACAGAGGGGGATGTGATGTGGATGTGAAGCGACCCAGTTTCACCTGCTGCCTCCTATCGGTGAGGAAATTTGTGACAGGTGGGGAGAGGCACTGCGAGCTGGGACAGCTTGTGGTGGAGGAGCTCTGGGACGATCGTGTTAAATGCAGAGCTAAAGTCCACAAATAGAACCCGTGCGTAGGTGTCTGCAGAGTCCAGGTGGTGCAGGATGTAGTGGAGAGCCATGTTGACTGTGACATCCCCTGACCTGTTTGCTCTGTAGGCAAACTGCAGGGGGTCTAGCAGAGGCTCTGTGATGACCTTCAGGTGGTTCAGCACCAGTCGTTCAAAGGATTTCATGACTACCGAGGTCAGGGCGACTGGTCTGTAGTCATTTAGTCCTGTGACTGGGGACTTCTTGGGGACTGGAATGATGGTGGAGAGTTTGAGACAAGCAGGTACCACACACATCTCCAGGGAGCTGTTGAAAATCCTGGTGAAGATGGGAGCTAGCTGGTCAGCACAGACTTTCAGGCAGGAGGGAGAGACTCCATCGGGTCCTGGAGCCTTCCTGATCTTCTGCTTCTGGAACTGTTGACGCACATCTCGTTCGCAGATCATCAGTGCGGATGAGGAGGCAGGTGTGGGGGAGGTTGGGATTGCAGGTAGATCCTGTGTGATGGAAGTGGTTGCTGATGGGGAAGGTGATGTTCTTTCAAACCTTGAGTAGAAGTCGTTAAGCTCCTCAGCCATGTGGTAACTGTCTGAGGGGCGGGGGGATGGTTTCCTGTAGTTGGTGATGGTCTGCAGGCCTTTCCAAACTGCAGAAGAGTCGTTGGCAGAAAACTGCTCCGTCAGCTTTGCAGTGAAGGACCTCTTTGCAGCCTTGATATCCTTTTTTAGCTTGTTTCTAGCCTGCTTATACCGGTCCCGATCTCCACTCCTGTAGGCCTCTTCTTTGTCCTGACGTAGCTGCCTCAGTTTAGCAGTGAACCATGGTTTGTTGTTGTTGTATGTGCAGAAGGTTTTAGTCTGCACACACATGTCCTCACACAAACTGATGTATGGTGTGACAGTGTCAGTGAGTTCGTCCAGGTCTGAGGAAGCAGCCTCGAAGACGCTCCAATCAGTGCATTCAAAGCAGGCTTGCAGTTGCATCTTTGACTCATCTGTCCATCTCTTCACAGTCTCACTATGGGCTTAGCTGATTTCAGCTTTTGCCTATAGGTTGGGATAAGATAGACTAGGCAGTGGTCAAAAAGTCCCAGGGCAGCGCGGGAAACAGAGTGATATGCGTCCTTTATTGTTGTGTAGGAGTGGTCCAAAATGTTCAAGCCTCTGGTGGGGCAAGTCACGAGCTGTTTATATTTGGGTATTTCAGCCTTGAGGTTTGCTCTGTTAAAATCCCTGAGTGTAATCACCAGAGAGTCGGGGTGGTTTCTTTCAACCTCTGTGAGCTGGTCAGCGAGTTGCTGTAACGCCTCCGTTACGCAGTTATTTGCCCCATTAGCATGTTATGGCGGCAGCAGCATCATGCTACCATCACAGCTCATTTAACATTTATGAAGTATACAACAGCAAAACACAACAAAACCTTTGTGTTACAGCAGAGCAGACAGATGAATCATAACTAATGTTACAAGTTAAGACAAAGCAAACGTTTAAGAATAAAATCTTAAAAAATAAACAGTGACGTTATTTGCAACATTTGGCCCTACTTCAGTTTTCAAAGTTTTCCTCTGCAATGTTGTTGTTGCAGGGCAGGAAGCATTAAAAAAGGTGCATTTAGCTATGAGGACATACCCTTTTCTTTGTCTCTTTTCTCCTCTCTTTCTTTTCTTTCTTTAGGCACCAGATGGCTTTGACCTTTTTTTGTCCATATTTCAGATGTTTTTGGCATTTATCAATAGATGTCCTCACGAAGGCATCAAGTCCATTGACTAAACCAACTGTCACCTTAGTGACAACATTGTTTTGTGTTCCCATTTTTATCTGTGCATTTCACACAAAAAATAACCCAAAAAAGCATGATTTTTTAATACCTTTATTAAAATTTAGGCTACAGAATGTCACCGTATGACTGACTTTTAAAAAAAAAGTTGTATAAAGTAGATTCCACCCCCCGCCCTTTTCCCCCACCTGGCCACTTCATTTGGAAGCGACCAAGGTCAAGAAAAGAAAGAAATCCACTAGAAACAGGATTTCTATTAGATAACTAAGAGACATCTACTGTAGATGTATACTGGACATCTTAGACAAATCTGTTTTGTTAGATTAAATCACACCATCTGTCACACATGGTGTGTGAAGTTTGTTCTCTGCATTTGACCCATCCCCTGGGGGAGCAGTGAGCTAGTTGGTGGTTCAACCCACCAATCCAACTTCAATGCTGAGTGTCAAGCAGGGAGGAATTTTTAATGTCTTTGATACGACTGAGCCTGGGTTTGAAACCACGACCTTCCAGTCACAGGGCAAACACTCTAACCAAAAGGCCACTGAGCTGGTTATTCTGCTAGATGCCTAGTGTTTTGATAGATATCTGTATATATATAGAGGTCTCCTACACATCTACGTGATCTGATCAGTGGATATTTTTTGATGTCTATTAGAGAACTTTTGAAACATTTACTAGTTACAAAAATAAATTTAGGAATTTTACATCCATTCATCTTTAGAACCCACTGAATCCCCTTTGAGTCACAGGGTTGCTGTTTCCAAACCAGCTACTGTTAAAGGTGGAGTACACCCTAATCAGGTCTCCAGTTTGTCACAGATCCACACAAACACACCGCAGTTAACCTGTGAAACAGGTTATTGAATTGTGGGAGGAAGCAGGAGAAAGTCAACACCTATAGAAGCAAACTTAACACAGAAAGGTCCCAGCCAGGATTCAAGCCAGGTTCGTCTCGCTTTAAGGTGAAAGAGCCAACCGCTACGCACCATACAACGTTTGTGATCACAGACTACTAGTAATCACAAAGTTCTAATTCCAAGAAGTAGCAAATATTTCTACTGAAATGTACCAGGGGGGTTAAACAGAAACCTCCATCAAAGCAACAATCCAACATTTATATTTCTGTCAGGGCGGTCCTTTACGGTTAGGCTGGGGGACTCCACTTCGTCTTCTACTCCATTACTTTCTGGAGTTCCCCAGGGTTCAATTTTAGGACCTGTGCTCTTTTCTTTATACCTGCTTCCTTTAGCTGAAATTTTTAAGAAACATGGCTTGTCGTATCATTTTTATGCAGATGACTGCCAACTGTACATGCCCATTGTTAAAAATAATGGAAGCAGCCCCCTGACGCCCTTACTTAACTGTCTGGGAGATGTCAAAGATTGGTTGGCCCAGAACTTTTTAAAACTTAATGAGGAGAAAACAGAGGTCATGATATTTGGACCCAAAGCCAATCTTGACTTGGAGCCCGTTCAGCATCACTTGAGGCCCACTGTCACCAACCTTGGCGTCATTGTGGACAGTGATTTTAAATTTGATAAACAGATAAATGGCGTTTTAAAATCAAGTTTTTTATCATTTGCGGCTTTTATCTAAAGTTAAACCCTTTTTATCTTTTAATATTTTTGAGCAGGTCATGCATGCTTTTATCTCTTCACGACTGGACTACTGCAATGCACTTTACACTGGGGTTTCCCATAAGGCACTTTCCCGACTGCAGTTAGTCCAGAACTCTGCTGCACGACTTTTAACAGGAACCAAAAAATATGAGCACATCACTCCCATTCTTGCGTCTTTGCACTGGCTTCCTGTTAATTTTAGGATTCATTTTAAAATTGTATTGCTTGTTTTTAAAGCTTTACATGGACTGGCTCCAAAATACATCTCTGACCTCATTCAGATCTATAAACCAGCACGTGCTCTGAGGTCAGAGGGCCCGTTCCAGGTTGTGGAGCCCATGACGAGGCTCAAAACTAGGGGAGACAGAGCGTTCTCTGTTGTCGGCCCTAAGCTGTGGAACGCTCTGCCATTGCGTGTCAGAACAGCGCCCTCTGTGGAGTGTTTTAAATCCCGTCTTAAACACATTTTTACTCTAGCTTTTAACACCGCATGAGTTGTGTGGTCCTCTGTGTTTTTAACTGTATTTAGCCATGTTTTTATCTGTATTTTTTAATCTGTATTTATCTGTGCTTTTATCTTGTTTTTACCTTGTTTTTATTTTTATTTTATCTTATCCATTTTACTGGTGTACTTTGTTTTTATTTTGTTGACAATCTTTTGTCCGGTTTTTGGTCACTGTACAGCACTTTGGAAACTGCCTGTTTGAGAAATGTGCTATATAAATAAAGTGGATTGGATTGGATTGGATAGATGTTGAACTTGTCATATACCTGAACAAAATGATGATGAAAGGTTTAATCTATGATCAGAGCAGATTCGTATTAGGAAGAGCTTAAAGCACATTTTCTGAACTTCTGCTGAGCAACAGAGTCTAGTTGCTGTTATAGTATAGAATTACATTGACACCTACAGATTAGGAAAACAAGTGGACTCTACACCAATGTTGTCATGTTTGTATTTGATAATTTAAGAAGAAAGTGGATGACGACACACCAAAGTCACAATGATAGAAACATTTTTGACTTGGCTTTTCTATTTTATTTCCAGTAAATATTTCAAAGTTTTTCTAAAAGATATCTAAAAAATCTCCAAAGACGTCTACAGGTCGTTGTGTAGTAGACCTCTATGTGAAGGCAACGCAATTAGCTGTGGTAAAATCGTCTACTAGAGATCTAAACCGCGATGTGCAGTAGACCTCTGAATATATGTCTATCAGATGCATGATGCATTTCTATAGCTGAGAGCTTTGAAATAGCCATGATTTAGATCTCTAACAGATGTGGGAAGCTGTACCTGAGAGGGCGGGGTTACAAACATTTTGTGGTTGTAAGAGGAACTTCAAGCTCAAACGTTGATAGTGAGTTCCTGTTTAAATTCCTGCAAAGTGGATCCCCTTCCTCTCTCGGACTACTTCCTAGTAACTTTCAGTGCCAATATTTCATCCACAGGATCAACTCCCCCCCACCACCACAACCACTATCACGCAGCATAAACTACCGTAAATTACTAATATTAACCTGGATCATTTCTCCTCTCATTTCACTAACCTTCCCTGCAATGACAACTTCCACACCTGATTAACTTGTCTTACATTATAATGATAATCTCTGCAGCATCCTGGATATCTATTGCCAAGACGGAACTCAGCGCTGGACTCAGATGCAGAGTTTAAGAGTTTTAATCTTTGATTGCTATTGCTATTGCTATGGCACAACCAAACAAACTGGCATAGGACAAAGGGAGACTCCTACTTATATAAGACAAGAGGAAGGGAAACACAGGTGGAAACAATCAGGGAAGATTAGACAAGGGCAGGAAGAAACAAAGACTGAAACGAGAGGAGAGTTGATTTCAAAATAAAATAGGAAGTGCAACACGAGACAACAAAGGTGACAAACATTGACCAAAAGTGCAGAACTCAGGACATTTTTTGATTTTATTTGAAAGTGGACATAACATAAGACTGATGAGACATAACAGTACCACCGCCCCCCCCTCCCCAAGGACCGAAACCAGACGGTTCAGAACCACGGGAGTTGAAGAAGTCAGACAGGCGTGATTTGTCCACCATGAACCATTCAAGAACCCCCTGCAGCTCCTCCGGACCATAACCCTCCCAGTCCACCAGGAACTGCCGACCCCGACCCCTGTTCCGGACAGACAGGATCTTCAGCACCGTATAAACTGGACCACCCCCCACCATTCTGGGTGGAGAAGGGGGCACCTAGGGAGGCACCAGGGGACTGTCCACCACCGGTTGTATCTTAGTGGGTCTTCCGTGGGGGGCCCTGACTCATGCTTGGGCTGGGGCGGGGGGATGCTCAGGAATCCTGGGTGGTGGTGGGCCGCCTGTCTGGGGCTTGGGGTGCCCCCCTGGGGTGGGGCCCCACGTTGGGCTCCTGGGCGCGGTGGGGAGGCTGGTCGGGCTGGGGCTTGCTCTCTCTACCCCCTGCGCCCCCCTTCTTTCTGGTGTTGGGGGCCGCTGTGGCGGTCCCGCTGGCCCTGCCCAGGATGGCGGATGTGGTTTCCCGGCAGGCGGTCTTTCTCTATCGGCTGTACTGTGCGGGTGTTGGGAGGTCCCAGCTGCCGCTGCGGTGGGGGCCTTGGTGGGGGGGCGGCTGGGTTCTCTCCCTCTTTTTACATCCCATCATCCCGAGCATCTCGAGAAGAACATAGACACTCACTTCAGAACAGATGCTATCTCACCTTTGCGTGTGTGTGAATGTTAGTGGTAGTATGTCCAAATAGACTTGTTTGTGTGTGAACACTTTTCGAGCCAACAGGTGTTTTTGTTACGTTTGAGTGTGTGTGTGTTTTATGCATCTTAACCTGTCAGTTGTGATTATAAAGCTCCAGCAACTTTCTTGCTTGCTTTCTGACGCTTTATGATCTTTCCCTCGCTACTGTAATCACCCTTCTACCCCTCCCCCTTATCTGTCATCCCTCTCTTTTCTTTCCTCCTTTTCTTTTCTGTCTGTGTGGGGTGGGCATTGGGGGGTCTGCACTTCGGGGGATGGGGCCCCACAAAACACAAAACTGTCTTGCTGAGCATGCATACGTAACGGCGAAGAAGATATACGCCAAGTAGCGTCTACACTGCTGTGAAGAAATAAGACGAAGAAGATGCACTCACTGACGGACATTCTAAAATATCCCTGAAAACGCTCATGATACATTTTCAGCTCTTGTACCAGTTGATAAAACTCCCCATGCTCTTCTCTTCTCGTAATTATGGGATTTACCCAAAATTCGGCGTCTTTTCCGGCGTCTTTCATCATTCAACAGAACAATAATTTCTTCATCGCTGGAACTGGAGCTAGAGCTACTGGTGCTTGAAATATTCATGTTTTCTTTGTTTGATTCTGACAAGCGAGTAAATACTTGCTCTCTTCTTCTGAGTGAAAAGCGACTTTACGAAGCGTAAAGTTTCGCAGCGCCACCTTGTGTACAGGAGTATTTCTGTTTTACATTAAGCGCCATCTAATGTCAGGGAATGAATTTGCATGTTCACTCGGCTCATCGTCAGCGAAAATCGCTTGGGTGTGAACACAAAAAACGTGTTGAAAAACGCTGGCGAATGACGTGCGCCGATATTCGTCCCGGTCTGTACGGCCCTTAAGAATACCTACAAGGAAAAACTGGAGGCAAAACTCCAGCAAAACAACATGAGAGAGGTGTGGTCTCAGATGAAGAAGATTACTGGTTGTGGGGGGAGAGGCAGATTGTGTGAGGGCGACAGAGAAAGAGCTAACGACCTGAACATCTTTTTCATTTTAATTTTTTTTATTGAGCAACAGGAGTACAGAACATGTACAAAAACAAGGTCACATGTCAGGCACTATACAAACAATGCTCTTTTTTTTTTGTAAACAAGACAAACACATAGCTGAACCCCACTCCCACCCCATCCCACAGAACATGAGAGACGTCAGAAAAATAAAGATAATAATTAAAAAAAAAATATATATATATACATAAATATGAAAAATATGATAATAGAAAATCAAAAAATATATGTAAAGCGCAATTACGCCATTGCTAACAGTCAGAAGAACCAAACTCGATTGACTGTTAAGGCTCATCATAGTACGCTGCCCCTTCATGCAGTAGAAAACTGAAGCTGAAAGCTTATTTTAGACGTACAGCAGACTAACTTCCCCTGACGAGACTATTAGCACGCCTTTGTAGTGTCAAGTCTAATCAAGAAACATGAGGTTTTTACTGCGGTTAACCAACTAAACACCTGGAAATGCCCAGGTCCTGGACAGTCTAGCTGCAGAGTTTTTCTGTTGTGTTTTGATGATGTCTCTGATTGCAGTGTTTTTGTAATCTCTTCTTTTAAGCACCTTTTTTTTAATTCTCTCTATTTGTCTTTATTGCACAACATATTTTAAGAATAATTTTGTCTTGAGTCGGTCTGTTTTGTTTTTTCTGCATATTTCTAAACCTTCGAAAAAGAATTTAGAGGAACAAGAATGTTTGCTTTGTACATGAAAACCGCAAAAAGAAAAAAAAGAAAGAGGAAGAAGCTGAAGCGGAAATTCTATACATTCAGTGATTTCTTTGAAACACCAGAAGACTATCGACGCGGTTCCGTAGCCATGGGTTCCTTGGTCGCTCTGTGTGTTCTGACTGTGGTCCTGGGGTTCGTTAAAACCGAGCTTCAAAACAAGGAGTTCGCTCTTGGCGGCACTTTAACGCTGAAGCCTGCGGCCTTGACGTCCTCGATCACCAGCATAACATGGAAGCACGACGACAATCTGTTAGCGGAGCAGCTCAACAGCAACTTGAAGCCGGACTACTACCCACAGAATGAGGTCAGAATCAGTTTGAACTTTAAAACTGGAGAATTATCGATAATCAAGCTAACCGAGAATGACGCTGGAAGATACAACGTTGAGATCAACACTGTGATCCAAAATGTCGGATATCAAGTAAAAATCATCAAACCAGTTCCTGTCCCAATGGTTGTGGTGCAACCTTTGGCGTGCAACGAAACCACACCCAACTGTACGGTGGACTGTCAAGGAGTTGTTACCGGTGCCGGAACCATCCGCTATTTCTGGAAAGAAGACGACGGAGACTGGAAAGAATCAGCGAAGAGAAAGGAGATAAAGAACGACGCGGACATGCAGACTATTAAAGAGTTCTTCTGCAAAGTCAATAACTCTGTGAGTGACGAGGAAAGCCTGGCCACGAAGAACCCTTTCTACAAGGAGCCGAGCTCTTCTGTGGGTAAGGTGGCCAGGATTGTCGTCACAGCCATCATCATCATCATCATCATCATTGCATGTCTTAATTAATAAAAGGTTTTAGTACTTTGAGGTTACAAATTTGCATATTTTTGGCCACAATTTAGTTATAGGAGTTGATACGTAAATACTAATTTGTGCACACAAGATACTTATATTTTGGCACAAAGTGCTCATTTGTGCACACAAATTATAAAATGCAATAATTTTGTGCACAAATTATGAATTTTGAGTACTGTATTTTCCTTTTTTTAATGTCCTGGGTTCTGTAGGATCCTGGTGTCTTCTGTTGATATGTTTTCAACCATCTCCTATGGAATGGACTTTTGGAGAAAAAAGTTAAAAAATGTTTATTTTAACAAATCATGAACATGTAGATACGATTTGTTTTTAACTTAGCTTGTCTTTTACCACCTCTGAAACCAGAATAAGTAAAGGGTTTTCCTTCGTATGATTGTGCCTTTTACATGAGACCATCCTAAATCCACTGTTAGATTTAATTTGTGGTGCAACAGTGCAAAACAATTGCTGTGTGTGTGTTTTAATAAATGAGCCTACTACTATTCAACAAATGTAAACTTCTTTCTAAATAAACATTTCAGACATTTCTATTCAAATCTTTGGCGTCCAAAAAGTGTCGGAAGAAGAAAAGAAGAAGTGAAAAGAAACAGAAGCTGAAAATAGTGAATCCTTTAAAGTTTGGATATAAAGTTCACCCACGCACACACATTCACACACTGATGGCGGCTCCACTGCCAAACACTTGCATCAACTTATAACCACTAGAGGAAAGGTAGGGCTCAGTGTCTTGCCAAGAGAAACTTTGACACATTGGCGGGCAAGTTGGGAATTGAACCTATAATCTTCTGATCAGAGGTCGACCGCCCCTACCACTGCACCATAGCCGCCAGGACAAGGGCTTACTTCACCCTTCAGGAAATATGTATAAAATGGATTTGGGTGCATCCACCCCTTCAGAGGTTCACTCCATGGAGCAGTCCAACCATTATCTGCTGAATCCCTTTTTGAAGTCATGAGGTTTTTGAAGCCAACCCAGTTACTGTTGAGCAAAGGCAGGGTACACCATGAACAGATCAGTCTTTTGCAGGACCACACACTCAGGAACAATTCAAAGAATCTATAAATCAGGCTTTTGATTTTTAGTGGTCTCAGAGAAAACCAACACATACATGAGAACATGCACAGAATGAATCCAGCTGGGATTTGAACCAGGACCTTCTCTCTGTGAGGCAAGACTACTAATAACTACCCTACTGTGCCACCTGCAGATAGAACAATACCATAATTAAAACCTCTTGCAAACTCTGGAGGACCTCGAGCTCAGCTTCTCCTGGGATCGTCGATCGGGGGTATTTTTTGTTGTTGCCAAGCGACAACAGCGGATCATTGCAACAGCAAACCCTTCAGACCCAGAAGTGGTAGAAAATAGTCAACAACAAAAAAGAGCAGCTGGCATACCACCACACTTATGGTGTATAAATAGTCCATGACCATCAAATAAGGTTAATACAGAAGGATGAAACAAACACAAGTGAGCCAACATGGAGCTGTGTTGACTGGCAGCCCTAGTTACAAGCAAACAACTGTAAAGAAGAATAAAGAATAAAGAAGAATAAAAACTATAAATTTATACACAAAACTATAGACAACTAAAGTGAATGCAGATTGCAAAATACTTGCAAAGATTAAAATGAACAGACTTAGTGTTTTAGACCAAATAACTAATACAGAAAAAACATGTAGCTTTACAGAGCCCTGTTCCAGAAAGGAGGTTGAGGGAAGTGCCTCAGTAAGTTTGAGAGGAAGGAAGCGGAAAACCTCAGCTTGTTCTGTTCTAAAAACAGAGGTATGTCTTAAGATTGTTCATTAGGACTTATTTTTGATAGATCCATACTAGAATCCCCACAGATAATTAGTGTTTTATTTTCATTGAATCCATTTAAAAGGTTTTCTAAACTGTCTGTGAAGGTTTCCACATTCGAACATGGTTTCCTACATAACAGTACTATTTTTACCTTTCTTGGAATTCTATTTCTGGCAGAACTCTCCATTAGGTCATCAATTACAGAAGTCAATCCTTCCACTGATCTACCCTTTAAGTCACTCTCCACGTAAATAACTCTACATCTATTCACTCTGTTGCTAAGATTCAAATCCATTTATATTTAAGTCAATCACTTTCCAACCGTAAATCTATGTCTCGGATAACGCAATTAACTTAAATTTATTTTTAAATGCGTCCAAACAATCATTGATTTTGGCAAAGTTCCTATTTAAACTTTGAGGGTTGACATGAATCAATGAAAATGTCTTGGCTACTTCAATACAAAGACGTATAAATACCCTAATATCACCATGGATTTGTTCATCTGCATTATATCTCCAAGAATCTTTTATATGATGAAAAACATGAAGCTCTGGATCCATATTGCAATCAAAATCAAAAATGCTGTGCTCTATACAGCTAACTCTTGGAAATGTTTGAGTTTAAAATAAATTTGTCATTGAACAACAAGCCGAGGCTAATATAACGAGCAACAAATGGAACGAAGTTTCTCAAAAAAGGGAAGAGACGTAAATCAAACAAAACATGAATGAGCGACATGTCAGTCATTGCTATTGTTCTTAATTATGCTTCTCCCCAGCATCACTTTAGCTTGTCCCTGGTGGTCCATTTAAGTTAGAAACACTTTTCTGTTTCGCTTGAATTTTGTTTTGCTTCTTCGGGATCCGGCTTTTCCAAGCACTTTCAGCTTGAGTCTTGGTTAGATCCTCGTTTTGGTCCAGTGCCTTTCAGTTTCTTGGCTTGATTCAGGATATCCACTTTGAGCTTCTTGTTGGTAAATTTGATCATAATTTCAGGTTTGAACTGACAATTATTAAACTGGGAATAAGTAAAACAACAGAGTAGATTTCTTATGCTGCATATTAAAACAGACTAAGAATGTATCTCAATGAAATTGATTATGTGGAACTGAATTGTAAGAAGAACAAAACAGTATGAAGAAAGCTAAAGCCTGGACTTAAAACCCCAGATGGACTGTTTCTAATGAATTGCTAAATAATAATGTTTGTACAAATAGAGCAGCTCTGACAGTAAAATCAACGTGAACTACGCCATTACTAACAGTCAGAAGAACCAAACTTGATTGAATGATAAATGTCATCATAGTACGCTGCACCTTCATGCAGTAGAAAACTGAAGCTGAAAGCTTATTTTAGACAGACAGCAGACAAACTTCCTCTGACGAGACTATTAGCACGCCTCTGTACTGTCAAGTCTAATGAAGAAGCATGAGGTTTTTACTGCGGTTAACCAACTAAACACCTGGAAATCCCCAAGTCCAGGACAGTCTAGCTGCAGAGTTTTTTCTGTTGTGTATTGATGATGTCTCTGATCTTTGCCGTGTTTTTGTGTTCGATTCTTTAAAGCATCTTCCTTTCTTTATTTTCTCTGTTCTTTATTTTCTTCTGTTCGGTCTGTTTTGTTTTTTACGCATTTTTCTAAACCTTCAAAAAAGAATTTAGAAGAACAGAAAGGATGTGGTTTGTACATGAAAGCCTCAAAAGAGACAAAAAAATAAAGAGGAAGAAGCTGAAGCGGAAATTGTATACATTCAAAGGTTTCTTTGAAACACCAGAAGACTATCGACGCGGTTCCGTAGCCATGGGTTCCTTGTTCGCTCTGTGTGTTCTGACTGTGGTCCTGGGGTTCGTTAAAACCGAGCTTGAAAACAAGGAGTTCGCTCTTGGTGGAAATTTTACGCTGAAGCCTGCGGCCTTGACGTCCACGATCAGCAGCATAACATGGAAGCATAACGACAATCTGTTAGCGGAGCAGCTCAACAGCAACTTGAAGCCGGACTACTACCCACAGAATGAGGTCAGAATCAGTTTGAACTTTAAAACTGGAGAATTATCGATAATTAAGCTAACCGAGAAAGACGCTGGAAAATACTACGTGCAGATCAACAATGTGATCCAAAATGTCGGATATCAAGTAAAAATCATCAAACGAGTTACTGCCCCAACGGTTGTGGTTCAACCTTTGGCGTGCAGCGACACCTCCACCGACTGTACGGTGGACTGTCAAGGAGTTGTTACCGGTGCCGGAACCGTCCGCTACTTCTGGAAAGAAGACGACGGAGACTGGAAAGAATCAGCGAAGAGAAAGGAGATAAAGAACGACGCGGACATGCAGACTATTAAAGAGTTCTTCTGCAAAGTCAATAACTCTGTGAGTGACGAGGAAAGCCCGGCCATGAAGAACCCTTTCTACAAGGAGACGAGCTCTTCCACTGGTAAGGTGGCCAGGATTGTTGTCACAGTCATCATCATCATCAGTGGTCTTGCAGTTGCATTGCATGATTTAATTAGTAAAAGGCATTTGGTGCCCACAAATTAGCTTTTTTTGGACGTAAATCATTTTTAGTATTTTGAGGGCACAAATCAGCATTTTTTTGGCCACAATTTAGTTGTAGGAGTTGATATGTAAATACTAACGTGTGCACACAAAATACTTATATTTTTGCACAAAGGGCTCGTTTCTGCAAAACAAATTATAAAATGCAATAATTTTCTGCACAAATTATGAATTTGAGTGATGTATTTGTCTTTTTTTAATGTCCTGGGTTCTGTAGGATCCTGGTGTCTTCTGTTGATATGTTTTCAACCATCTCCTATGGAATGGACTTTTGGAGAAAAAAGTTAAAAAAATGTTTATTTTAACAAATCAGGAACATGTAGATATGATTTGTTTTTAACTTAGCTTGTCTTTTACCACCTCTGAAACCAGAATAAGTAAAGGGTTTTCCTTCATCTGATTGTGCCTTTTACATGAGACCATCCTGTATGCACTGTTAAATTTAATTGCATTTCTGCTTAAAAGGTGCAAAACAGTTGCTGTGTGTGTGTTGTAACAAATGAGCCTACTACTATTCAACAAATGTAAACTTCTTTCTAAATAAACATTTCAGACATTTCTATTCAAATCTTTGGCGTCCAAAAAGTGTCCCGGTTTTAGACCAATTAAGTAAAAAAGACCAAACATGTAGCTTTACAGAGCCCTGTTCCAGAAAGCAGGTCATAGGAGGTACCTTAGTAAATTTAAGGGGAAGGAAGCGGAAAACCTCAGCTTTGGGTTCCAAAAACAGAGGTATGTTTCAGGGTATATGATGTTGCCGTAGAAACTTGTGCTCTGAACGGTTCGATCCCTGCTACCCCCAGTCAGCTGTCGTTGTGTCCTTGGGCAAGACACTTCACCCTCCCTGTGGCTTCACTGGTGTGTGAATGCGTATGAACGTCCTGGTGATGGTCAGAGGGACCACAGGCGCGAACTGGCAGCCACGCCTCTACCATCACCAAGTATACATGAGGAGTGAATGAATAATGGACACATTGTAGGCGCTTTGAGCATCTGGAAAAGCACAGATAAACCTAATCCATTAATGTTTCTAATCATATTTCTAATCACAAATGTGATTGGGTCTTTGATGGAACACACTTTCCTATTAAAATTCCTTCAGTTTATGAAGAAATTGTTAATATGAATGCATTGCATCAATGTGCAGGTAATTTAATTTTTAAATCACAGATTACTTTTCCCCACTATCTATGTAATGTGTGATGCCACCCACCTCATTAAAAACATTGAAGCCAAAAGACCCGGATCTGCTCAGAATTTTTAAGGAGTCATCATTGTGTCCCAAATTTCACCAGCGTATAATTTGCCGTACTTTTTTTATACAATGTCATCCATTTAATGTTATGTAAATTATACACTTTAACTGCCATTATAGTACATTTTCTATGGTTACTTGCTGGGGGACAGTGGGTTTCCTTGTCTGCCATATCTGATGACCCCCTACCCTGAACCTCAGCCTGGACCATAGGCACAATTCAATCTGGCCCACAGCAGAACCCGGGTCAGGTTGGAGATGACCATCGGCATCCTGAAGGCAAGATTTTAGTACCAATGTGGGCTCAGGTTCACGCCAGAGAGGGCACGTGACATTACAGCTGCAGGTATTCTTCACAACGGCGCCACGATGAGAGGTGAGAGGGCCCCGCCACCTCTTGATGAAGACGGCCAAGCCTCAGTAAACCCCGTTGACCAAAGAGATAGCAGGGTGGTACGGGACAGGATTTGCCTAAATTATTTCTAATAAAATCAAGAGTCAAAGGCTGATTGTTCTTTTTATATTTGCTGTAATAAAAGGGATTTATTGCTTTATACTCCATTCAGCAACAGATTAAATGTTCACATACTGTTTCTCACCTTAAGCTGGTGCTCCAGTTTTAAGGCTGGTCTTTTTGGCATTAAGTTGTATAAGGTCCATCTCAAGATCATATTTTCTAATCTCCCTTAGAATATGGACCTTATACAGCTCTCTAGGCAGGTACTAAGACAAAGTAATTCCACATAGAATTAGACGTTTTCAATACAGACCAAATATTAACATGAGAAATTGTAGCTGCAGAAATGTTCTTACACTGCTAAAATTCATGGTGGAGGTACACTGACCCTCATTTTCTTTTACATCTCCAGTATTATTCTGTAAAATTGTTATGACAATTTTAAAAATATAAAGAGGAGGGCATCATATACTTCAATGAATCTCACGGTATCAATTTCTGTTACAGCAGAAGTGGTCTTTTCATCTTCATCCTACAGTGTAAATATGTAAAGATGCTTGATCTACCAAACAAAGATCTACAGAAAATCACTTAAAGTTAGTGTGGTAATGGTAAGGAGGGTCCAGTAACACAAACTGACCATCAGCATCTGCAATACAATGAAACCAATAAGATTGGGTATTTTCACACTTACTAAGGAAAATCGGTATACATTATACATCATCTGCAGTAATATAAAATCAAATCTAAAATAAAAATGCATGACACATTTAGAATGCATTTGTCATTACTTCAATGTCTTATTTAAATGAGTGTTAATTTTCTTTATTAAACACTGATGCCCAGGGACATCAAAACAGCAGAACTTATGTGAAATACCTACGTTTGACTAAGCCACTTGGGTTTGCAGCAGAGTCTGAACTGCTCCCTGGAATCCCATCAATTACAGGTAACCCTTTATTAAGGGATAGTGCCAGCTCCTCAGCTGGGGGGGGGGGGGGGGTTATCCCTGTCTGTTTTACGGTAATGAAATACAGTAATATTACTGAAACACTTTTTGCTGATGCAGCCGTATTACTTTTAGTCATAGGGGTAGACTCTTCATACACTTCAAAACTTGTATTGATTTCATTCTCAGCTTTTGGCCATGACTAAACTTTCCTCTTCAAGGTTGTAAAGGTCATAGCGCTCCCTGCAGGACAATGCCTGAAACCCAGTCATGGACAACCTCTAATCTTGTGAATCTCCACTAAGTGCTTTGTCCCTCTTGCTTGTTTATTTAAATTTTAGACTACAATAAAAGCTTTCATCACTTTTCAATAAAACGTGAAAGAAAAAAACATGACTTTATTTAATGACCACTTAAGTTTTGTGTAAAAAAAAAAAAAAAAAAAAAAAAGAATCTGGGATCTTCATCCTCTTTCCAATCCACTGCTGTAGAAAATTCAGAAAAAATACTTTTTGATCAAAACTTGGTGTGATTGATCTTTGTCATTTTGACTTGTGCTGACTGAGATTCACCTAGAAGAACAATTGCTCTTGAAGACGATGTTCTCAAAGTTTGGCTCCATGACCAAACTTTCGTAGCAAGTGCTCATCTCGTCTTACAGGGAGTCCTGGACACAGGATAGGAAGAGACGATGTAAACTGGGAGATCCTGTCACCTGCAGTGTTTGGGAAACCAGAAGAGCGTTCTTGTCTGAAAGTCTGACCGGTGGGAACGTCCTGCTGCAGCTCCTCCTGCAGGAAGCTGCTGACCAGATGCTGGCTCCTGCTGATGTTCTCCTGCAGCTCCTCCTGCTGCTTGTCCAGGACGCTCCAGTCCACAGAATTCTGCTTCTGCACGGCTACGAGGGCTTGCTTCATGTCCTCCCGCCG
>CM074497.1:10387398-10404727 GCA_037389245.1 Oryzias sinensis | reverse complement strand
GGAGGCATTTGGCGCTGCTGGCTCCGTACGAAGCGCGCGCCTCGCAGCTTCCTTGATGAGCTCGTATTTATCGGGCGATAACTGCAGAGCTTATAGCAGGAGGAGACACGCGGGGCGGCTTCAATAAACACTCCGGGTCTGGAGTGATTTTCTGCCGGGGGCTTGGCGTGGCGCGGAACGGGGAGCGGCTTTCTGGTGACGGAGAGTTTGTGCCGGTGTTTTGGACTCCCGTGTGCGGTGATGTGTGTTTCAGAGCAGGGGAGCTTGACCGGGGACGTGGGGGAGATTGAAGGGGAAGAGAGTGTTTCTTGAAAATCCACCAGCCAATCAAAATCCTCACCCAAAAGTACGGGACTTGATTGACATGCAGAATGGCCAATCGGACATCCTCTGACACATACGTCACTGCAGACGCGAGTTTAAATGCACTCAGCGCAAACTCTGCCTTCAGAACGTCTTTTTCTCCCCGCGGCACATCATGTCCCCGGTAGAAGTCCAGCAACCGGAGTTTATTAAAGCCTCCCCGCGTTTCTCCTCCTGCTATAAGCTCTGCAGTTATCGCCCGATAAATACGAGCTCATCAAGGAAGCTGCGAGGCGCGCGCTTCGTACGGAGCCAGCAGCGCCAAATGCCTCCCAATATGCCACGCTGCCCGCATGGCACCGTTTACAGCAGAGCATGAATACGATGGTCGCTGCTTTCTGTCTTTGTAATAAAACGCCTCATCTGTTAATACAAAAGTATCTTTATGTAAACTCACTGTGTAGTTTTTAATCATCAGTACATAAACAATAATGTTGAAATAAACATGTAACAAATAAACATGAAGATGAAAAGAAAGAAGTACTTTTTTTTTATCTTTTCTGGCCCGCAATCTACACTTATGTCTTTGAAAATCGATCGCGATCGACGTAATGAGCACCCTTGATATAATATATATGCATAATATATATAATGATGTCAAAACGGGTTGTGGCTCCGGGTGCTTTTTTTTCCATTAGGGGCGGTCCCAAATGGCTCTTTGAGTAAAAAAGGTTGCCGACCCCTGCTCTAGAGAAACCGTCGGTCACTTCAAAAAGTGAAACTTGTATTTTATTTGGAATCATTACAGATTGAAATGTTTCAAGCTTTTATCTGTTGTAATTGTAGCGATTAAGGCTCTGAACAGGAGAAAATCACATCAGACCAATCATAAAGGTTATTTTTTAGAGCAAATGTCTGATTCTGAAAATTTCTACAAGCTCAGTACTTGGTGAGGCTTCTTTTTGAATGAATAACTGCTGTATTTGGGTTGTGGCATGAAAGCGATCAATATATGGCACACATTGACTGTATATGGGAATTAGACTGAGTGACACCTTCCCCTTTGTATTCCTAAAAGGATGTAGCTGCTGGGTTGAGAAGCCAAAATCCCATAGACTTCTATTTTTTCAGATATTGTCCTCTTTCAAGTGGTAAGAGTGTGGCCTTGAAAAACTCTCCTGATTGGCGAGATGGGTTGACAAAGAAATAATGAATCAGAACAGTTTGTACAAATCACTGCAGTCTAACACAGCAGAATTGTATTGCACATAAATGGCGATAGAATTGACTTAATTTAATTGGAAATAAGCTGTTGGAGCCTTAAGTAAAGCATTTTGTAAGGATTACGTCAAACCCTCATAGTCCAGTTCTCATATCCGACACACCTTTGCTCTGCAAAAGTTTTTTTTTTTTTTTTTATCCAAAAAGCACAACTGTTGAAACCAAAAACTAAGTTAAGAATATTTTAGGATAATTTTTTCTCTATATCAGATTTCTGTTATAATTACTGTCATGTTTTCATACCAGTATTTTGTGTGTGTAGGGTCATCATAGGGTGTACGTGTCAATGTAGGAAAGGCGATAGGAACAAAGGGGAGGGTTGGTATTAACCCATTACCTACCCAACGAAGACAAAATCAATAAAAACAAAGTTTATCTTTCTGCTGCTCATTCCTTTGGAGGAGTAATGCATGCAATTAATGTTTTCAGTAAAATGGTTTATTTATGTGCTACATTGATTTAGCAGGCAGTTAAAGGGGTCATTTTAGTCCTAAATTATGTTTGTTTGTCTCTTTGTCTTTAACTGTAAACTATTGGACAGTACAGCATGACGAGGGCTTTTTTTTAAAAGAATGTGTTTTTGATTTGAATTGATTAGATTTTTGGTTTGATTTGATTTGATTCTTACGACGGAGTATTAGGGCCACCAAAAAAAAAAAAAAAAGTTAAATTACGACTTTTTATCTCGTAAATTTAGGAGATAAAAACTCGTAAATTTACAAGATTTTAATTTTAAGTCGTAAATTTATGATTAAAGTGGAAGTGAGCATGCAGAGCAGCAGGTGAACACAGCGCAGCAGCAGAGCCGACCCACTAAACTTTGTTAAACAGGCGAGATGAATGTTCATTGATAACGTTCCTAATGTCTGGAAGCTCATTTGTTTTATTTACAATTTATTAAAGTTTTATTTATTGATGGGTGGTTTGCAGGGTCTCTGCAGCTCGATGAAGCCATCGTCAGTATTCCTGCAGCTGTCCACGTCATTCCTTACTTCCTCCACCAAAGACAAATCTCTACATTTGTGTGACGCTTCCGCCGAGGAGAAGCACTTATTTGTCATTTTCAACGTTCTAATGCTAATATAAAAGACTATTTTCATTCCTCTTTATTGTTTTATGCTGAAACGGGACGTTT
The DNA here is from genome assembly GCA_037389245.1 of Oryzias sinensis. NCBI lineage: Eukaryota > Metazoa > Chordata > Actinopteri > Beloniformes > Adrianichthyidae > Oryzias > Oryzias sinensis. Next base: position 10,402,008 of record CM074497.1, on the reverse strand, counting down.
CATCTGCAGGAGGGGCCGTATGGAACACTGTTTACTTCCGCATTGGTGTTAAGATGACAGGTTCATGACGTCAATTGACAAATGAACTTCAGGGTGTGAATGAAAAGCAGAATAAAGGCTGCAGCGATCCTTTGCATCCAAACGTGTCTCTGAGCTCCTTATTTTACGCATTAAACTCTGCTTTACTGACACTGAACCCCGGAAAGACGGTTACACTGACAATAATCTGATTTTGAGTCATCAAAAGGTTCAGAATCTCTTTGTTTTTAAAACCTGTAATCCGGAAATAAAGCTTCACAAAGGCTCCACGTATTTCATTTTCAAGATAGGCTCCGATAAACGGACAACTTCGGTGTTTTCTATTTGTTAATCTACGACTTTTTTCTCGTAAATCTATGAGATTTTAAGTCGTAAATTTACGAGTTTTTATCTCGTAAATTTACTTTTTTTTTTTTTTTTGGTGGCCCTAATACTCCGTCGTAGATTCTATTAGATTTTTGATTTGATTTTTTTTCTGGTTTGGTTATTGTTTAAAGGAACAGTCCAATTTCTTATAACATATAAAGCATTGGTTAAAAAAAAATCTAGATCTAGCCAGAAGGTTATTATTCATCTATAGTCCCCAAACCTTCTTGTCAATAAAGAAGCAATATACATGCAGATTAAGTAGAGACATAAGGCCTAAAAAAAAGTTCTAGACCCAGCACAACAAAACAGACATACACATAATTAAAAACAATGTATGCATCAGTAAAATATAACAAAATAGTTTGTACAGAAGTTCAAACAATCCAACGAGCTATAAAAATGGAAATCACAAAAGCTTCATATAACCAGAAACCCAGTTTTTACATATCAAAATTGCAATAAATTTTACCACTGAAGGGGGATATTAGCTTGTAATTAAAGCTTCACGTGTGTGTGCCACTTAAGCACAAGAATTCTCACGTATCCCAAACTCTTTTACTCTAAATATAAAAAACTCTCCCATCAGCAGGTCCTCACGGAATAAAAAATGATCTAACCGGAGAACCAAGTTAGTATTGATCTTCTCACTCTTCCACAGCCGTTTGGCTGGCTGGCTGGCTGCTTATTTGTGGAGATAGACACGGTAGATCAAACCCTCTGTGCTTGACAACATACATCTTTATCAGCGCTCAGCAGACAGCACAAGATACACAGCAGAAGCCCGGCTCAGTCTAGTGGGCTACACACCATATCAGGACAGATCTGCAGTGGTTTTGAAATGTTGGATTAAGTTGGACTTCTTCTGGGATTTATTCTGCAGGAAAATAAAACCATCACAGCAAAGCATGCTAGGATGAGCTACTGTAGGGATCATTTGTGAGCTTTTCTTTGTTATAAAAAGTTCAGTATTAAAAATTCCTTGAAAAGTCAGTGGTGATGTGATTATCAGCAAATCAGCAAACAAATTTTTAAGGCGCAAAACTTGGCAACTAAACCTGAAAGAAAACATCAAATCCCCTTAGTAATTGCCACATAACTAATCATTCAAAGGTGAAACTTCATCAGATCCAAAAGGAATTTACAACTGTTGGCGTAAAGAGTGGCAAAGTGTGTAATAAGTACAACAAAGATGTGTATTCATTACTTCATTACTTTGCTTTGACATACCCTTGTGGTTTAGAGCAACAGTTTTAAACAAAACTCAATTTTGCTATTATTTTCAAATCAATTTAAGCATCCAACACATTATCGAATCACATTTTTGAACAAAGTACTTTTCAAATGTAACACAAAGTGCATTACATAGTACAATCATGTTTCTATTTAAAGAAAGAAAAAAGGCAAAAACAAATACCTTCACATAAACACACAAAAGATAACACACATCTAAAAATTCTGGGTTTTGGCGAAAACTTTTCATATTTTTTTAACTCTATGGCGAACCAGATTAAAAGGGGCACTGTCAATGTATGGTCTGTTTTCGAAATGATGTTATATCTAAGACGTACCGAACTAAAAGGGGCATTAAGTGAGACAAAAGAGTCAGCGACAAATGTCAGTCAGCCAGACTTCATTTACTGCGATCACAGTAACTTTGGAACTTATTTGTAACACGCCAACAAGTTAGCCGCGTTAGTCTATTCAAAATAACATTTATGCAAAGAAGTTTGCATAAATAAAAAAACTGCAGAAAAAACGACATGCAAAAAAAAAACACACTGTTGTTTTTTAGTAGTTAGGGCATAGGGAGGAAATTCAGACATAACCATAAAAGAACTTGACCGGTACCGCTAAAAACAAGTATCACTGTAACTACGCCAACTCCCAAACTTAAAAAAACAATTTCTGACTTTGTAATACGTTAGCAGCGTTGGCGTATTCACAATAACACCCAAACTTGTTTGCAACAGAATTAATCCCTAAAATAGGCGCTCCGGATAATAGGGCGCATTTTCATTTTTTGAAAAATTGGGGGGTTTTAAGTGCGCTTTATAGTGTAGAAAATACAGTATGCAATTTTAAATGTTTTAATGCCAAATATGAATCAGTCTGGATTTAACCTACAAACCACTATGTCCTACAACTAACAACACTAAATCTCCTTAATCTTCCTTTTTAATTTTTTCTCCAAGTGCTTCTCTTAGGAGGCTTTCAGTCTCCTGATTACAGCATTTTCTACATATTTTTTTAATGTGATTATTTACAATACAGTAAAGCATATAAGAGTCCTTAGAAACTTTGTTAGTTAAACCGAGTAAGGATGCAGTTGTTTGATAACCCCTTTTTTTAAGCCAATAAAAAAGGGCAGAGAACACCTGCCACGTCTCGTTTAAGTTCCTGCAGTGAAATGGGACCTCCATCTTGGCTGACATATCAATGGCAGAAACCTTCTTTGGTAAATTTAATTGTATTGTGAAATCCCACCCCCTATCTCCCTCAAGCCCTGATCCAATATCCATGTTATGAGAGATATCCACAGTTGCCGGAGCAAAGTGAGAGGCTTGGTGCCATGGAGGGACTGATATCAAATGCAAATTTTTTTTATCGTGTGAATTGCTTTCTGCTTTCCCTTTGCTCACAACTGTAGGGTTACATTGCTTCGAAGATGGCTGCAAAATGACCCACCATGGCAGTGATGTGTTGCCCTGAATATTTATCTCCACATCTGTGTAACATTACAGAACTTGCCATAACTTGTGATAGAGCAGAATTATTACCATATTTTTTGCACTATGGGGCACACCAGATTAAACGGCGACCGTATTTTCGAAATGATGTCAAAGCTGGGTTGCTCAGTTGAAAGGTGAAGGGCTACCATCCAGGAATCCAGGGTTCGATTCCCGGAAGGGGATGAACAATGGTAACAATGGTAATGGGGCAATTCCCATATCAATAGCGAGCAATGGACATCACTAAGTGAGGGCCCTTGAGGGCCCCATTGCATCACATTGACGCTGAATGTGCATGAATGATCCTGCTTGATGGGTCAGAGGGGCCGTAGCTGTGAACTGTCAGCCACACCTCTGTTCAGTCTGCCCCAGGGCAGCTGTGGCTACAACATTAGCTTACTGTCACCAAGTATGAATAAGGAGGGAATGCACACAATGGTAGCGCTATGAGCGTCTGGAAAAGTGCAGATAATGTCTTGGTTTGAGTTTCTTTTGTTCTGGTTTTTGCTTTCTGTCTTGTTTTGTCATGGTTAAGTTCTGTTTCCTGTTTTATTTTGAAAGTCTCCTGTCTTGTCTGTTTTCTTGAGTTTTACTTCCTTTGGTCCCCTTCAGCCCTGATCGTGTCAACCTGTGTCTTGTCTGCCCTGTCTGTATTTAAGTCTTGTCTCTGCCTTCCTCCTGTGTTGGTCCATTAGTATTCCTGTCTAGTGTTCTTGTCATGCCATGCCTTGTTCCTTGTCCCTCGCCACGCCACTGTAAGTTTTAGTTTTATTTTGTCATCCTGCTCGGCAGCGCCTTTTGTTTGTTTTTGTCTATTAAACCCCTAGCCCTGAACCCGTTTGCCTCCTGCCTCTGCATCTGGGTCCAACCGGCTCTCGAGCCACCCTTCACCGTGACAGATAAATCCAATGCATTATTATTCTATAAGAAGCGCAGGACCATACGACACATAAGGCACGACAAAAGAGTCAGAGCCATAAGTTCATCTCTCAGTCAGACTTTATTGACTGGGTCACAATCCCTGACATACATAGCTTTGTGTTGATCTGCTTTTGTGTCAATTGGTCTTTTATTCTGTTTGATACAAATTTAACACAGTCAACAGTCCAGACCTCAGTCCGCTGTTTTTTTCCTTGCTTTCATACCCGTCAGCGCATGAACGTTGTGAGTTCAAGTACCGTCCAACAGATTTACAAAAACAGGGCCGAGAGTTGACAAAAATAACTATTTACAATGAATTTGGTGAAATGGAACCACTCAAAACCAAATATATATGTACACATTACCTTTGAAGTTGTTTTTAACACTACACATTAGCCACGTTAGCGCAAAAAAATAGGTCTACCATCGCTACACCTTAGCCGCGCTAGCGTATTAATATAAACAACCAACCTTGTTTGCAAGTCGTGTTTATTAGCCATGCCAGGATCTCTTTTCACAAAAGTCTAACTCAAACATCTAACACTTCTTATGTTTTTTTTAAAAAATTCATATACATAAGTTCCTAAGTGGTACAAATTTCGCCAAGTTTTTTCGATTTATGAAAAAACTTGGAGTCATAAAATTCTGTCCACAGACAAAACACAATTTTCTAATTACTCTCTCATGATCAATTTTCAAATGGTTAGCACTTCTGTTAATTACAAAGAACGCCATCCATACATCACTACCAACTCCGTGTCCCTGCTGGTCAAAGTTCCACTTGGTTTAACTTCCATGCGTTCAATGGACACACATTTTGTACGTAAAGCTCGAAAATGGTTGTAGACACTTGGACAGTGAGGCGTGAAAACAAGAGTTTTGAAGGTGGAACCCTGAAACACAAATTTAACCCCGTTTACATAGAATTTTCATTGGAGGCCGCTTGAACATGCGTTGCCGAGGGCAATGTAAACGTAACACAACGAATCCATTTCCTGGCCAATGGCATTGGGTTTTTCAATCAAGTACATTTGCTACACAGAAGCAAATGACCTCATATCTAATATGTGGCATCCATTAGGGAACAGAAGATTATGAAGCCCATTGAGACCATATTGTTGTAAAATCGGGTTATATAAATATAATTGAATTGAAGTTATGTTTTTTAACTTACTGCCAAAGATATTTTTAAACAAAGCGATTGCTTACTTGTCTTGTACCTTTATTCACATTGTGAATAAACAAGTGACAATTAATTCTGTGATAATGTCATTAGTCACAGAATTAGAATCTTTTTGCTAAGCTCCAATGAGAAGAAAAAAAAGATGCATTTTCCATCTTTTCTTCTTTTAGGGAAGAACATCCTTTGAATCCCTTTAAAAGGGAGAAATATAAGCAGGAACATCACTTTAAGCATGGCACACTGTGTTCTGTTTGCCGCTGCACAGCTGAACAAACAAAGCAACGCGGTGGAACACGTTTCTGCCTTTCATCATTTCTCATCTCCCTGCTAAAGTCAAAGCACGGCAGAAGCAATCGCAGCCTCCGATCATCACTGAGGTTTATTTGGCCGTTGATGTTACAAGTTAAAGCTCTCGTGCTGATTTCCATAGGAGTCGAACAAGAGTTGTTCACACTCCTCACATTGTTTTATCGTGTAAATCCCGTGTTGTTTGGAGATTAGACTTGAACACATGATGCCGAACTATCTGCTGTTATGGGAATGCTTTAGGTCAAACAGATTGGGATAAGACTGAGAAATAACACTTTCTGATGATTTCTTCGGTATAAAGCATGAAAGACAACAAAAATAAACAAATGACAGCTTTATGTTAACTAAGAAAGCTGTAAATCCAAAGTAAATGTGGACAAACATTTATTGTTATGCCTTAAGCTACATTCACACTGCCTTTCAAGCAGCCATTTCCAGTAAAAAAAAAAAAAAAGTAAGTGTAAAGGTACGTAATTAATCGTTTCAGGCTTCCGCATTTAAAAATCTTGCGGTGACGTGTGGCTACGCAAGTTTCTATAACCGTTTTTCAGCTCCACATACAAAATGTGCGGCCATGTTATTATTATTTTATTATTATATTGTATTTATCCAACTATGGGAAATTTGTTCTCCGCATTTGACCCTTTCCGAACCGCGTTCGGGATGCATTAGGGTAAGGGACTTGCCCAATGGCCCCCAATGGGTGATAATTGCTCGCCATTTATATGGTAATTGCCCCAGTACCATTGTTCATTCCCCTCCGGGAATCGAACCCTGGTTTCCTGCGTGGTAGTTTCTCACCAGTAAAACAGGTATTGCAAGTTAAACCAGGTTGAGCTTTGACCAATCAGGGAGTCGGATTTGGTAGGGACATATGGATGACCTCCCCTTTGAATTCATTGAAGTGCCAACTGTTGGAAAAATGATCATGAAGGAGAAGTTATTAATAGCGGCCTGACTGGAATTCTACGACACAAAGTCGTTCATATGTCAGAATAGAGCTGTGAAAGAAAAAGCCTTGAGCAATATTCACAAGATTTGCACCGGTTTGACATTTCAATCTAAGCCTCTTCCAACTGTAGGTGGCCGACATGCGCTAGGAAACAGTAGCAGAAGAAGAACACTAAGCCCCTTTCCTGCTTGTCCAGTGTGAACACCATTCAAGAATGCACGTTTAGCGTGCTGTTGAGCGGGTGCGAAATGCCCATTGTGTATGTAGCTTTAGTAAAAGTTGCCCGTGACAAAAGAGCAAAAACAAGAATTTTCATTTTTCAACACCCCCAAAACCTGCGCACTGTGCAAGTAGCCTGTTTTTTGCTGTTTCCGTGCAGCTTGACCATTACCAATTACATGCACACCCTATGCGTGAAGTATCTATGAGGAGCCAGTACACATACCTAACTAACGACTACATTGTGGTGGTGTAAGGGCACCATACGACGGCATAATGTCATACTTGCAGGTGTAACTTCCATAATCCTTGCAAATACTTCACGATTCACTTCACATGCAGAACAATTATACTTTCCATTTTCACAAGCCAAAAGGGAACTACAAAACAAACCTAAGGCCCCCTATAGATGCAGCTGCCCCTGTTTACCACCCTTCATGGGCCCGGGCAACCCAAAAACCTGTAGGGGTCAACCCCTGTACAGGTGCATGTGACTAAGGCATTGAATAGTAACAATGTACAAAAGAAAAATGCACCATTTAAAATTCATGAATGTCAAGGTACAGTAAGGGCTGTTCATGAACGCTGGGATATCAATCAGATGACAAAAATGGCAAAAGCCTGTCCTTTAAGGAAAACAAAAAACAAAATGTACCTTACACCTGAGCTGCAGTCAGGACAGTAGAGTAAGTAGAAATGCAGGGGGAAAAATGATGAGTGGGGTCACAGAAATTGCAGAAAAGATGTTAAATTTGTTCTAAAGGGATGAGAATGACATGTGCCACCGACTGCACTTTAAGATGGACCTGGACAGTTTGCTTTCTTTATTTGTTTTAGTAAACATACCACACTGTAGATGAGATGTCTGCGTGTATCTGATGTGATGCTGCTGCGCTGAGATGTGGAGACAGCACAGATTTAAGATCTATTTTTAAGGAAGTTTTGTGGTTTTGCCCTATGATCAGCTTTGTCTTTAATGCTATTTGAAATGTTTAAAGCAGGTCTGACACTAAGGTCCTAAGGTACAGCAAAGCTGCTTTGGTTACAAAAAAAATCCCTGAAAACGCTTAGCATCATGCTAGAATTGTTTTCTATCTCACACCTGTCACCCGGTATTAAGGAATTTGTGCGTCTTCAGAACTGATTTGTAGCTGGAGAAAAAAATTTGTCTGTCCAAAAAAATGCTAACAAGTTCAATGATCTACGATGACAAAACCAAAGGAACGGGTGCAAATTATTTGTCTCTCAATAAATAAATAAATCAGCAGCAGTTCACTGTTCACAAATGGTGGACTACTTCAAGCACCCCATTGGATACATGATATTCATGTTTGGAAAAAAAACTCTTTAATCTACACAAAGCAGACTGACGAAAAATGGTGGAAAATATCCAAATTTCCTGAAAAACAATAATGGTTGACCCATTATTTTAGTTGCAATATCGTAATGAAATACATCAATTACCATATTTCATGTATCTTCTGACATTTTTTGTCTTCGATATCAAGCATCTAATTGGCAGGTGAGTACTGAATGATAGTTGAAGTCTCCTAATTGGTTAATCTATTGAGAAGCAAGAGAAGCGTACTTGGGTTTTGTCATTGTAGATCAATATCTATAATGGGATAAATATCTGGCTCTTTTGAAGGCCACATCTGTCTCGCAGACAAATATTTAATTTAAAAAAAAAAGTTTCATTAGACCAGTCCTTCTCGGGCGCGATGCAATGCCAGTTTGTAATCTATGGTGTCAATACAGCGCCTAATGTATTGCACATTAAAACCGTAAAACCGCGCATCACAACCCCAAATCTGTGACGGCCTGAAACCTTTGAATTGCCATCCCGGCAGATGAGTGCTCCCATCTTTGAAAAGGGGAGAGGTAGTGGGCGCAGGCAGCAAGGTGAAAGGCGCACTGATTAGAACATGCTGCCCGTCACATACCACACTGCAGCGTGAGTATTGCTGTACTGACAATGTTTGGCTCCACGTCTGCATGTGAGCAGTCTTTCTCACATCTAAAGAACAATAAGACCAACCTGCGATCACGTTTAACGGATGGAAGTCTCAACGCCTCCATGAAGCTTAAACTCACCACGTATCAACCAGACTAGACCATCAACAAAACCACCATGCAGCACCAGAAGTCACATTAATGCTAAGAAATACTCATCATTTATTAGCAATAGCATAATGTAGCGTCCCTTTCCCACACTAAGGCACGGAGACTTAACCTCTTTTAAGGCTCTTTATTCTGGTTACTGCAGGCCATAACCAACGCCGTACAACTTATTCAGCAACTTCTGAATCTGTCCCGCCGAGAGTGCTCCCCCCTTCTTTATATTCCCCCGATGCACCAGCCTTCCTATTTACCTTATTCAGCCCATAGCTGAACCCCATTGGTCGAAACACCCCATGGGATCATGGGAAATCAGGGTTTAGTCTCGGTCCCCCTGTACTGGCTCCCAGCCCAAATAAAATACAGGGTTGTGTCAGGAATGCGGCGTAAAGAACCTCTGCCAAACAACCTGTGCAAATCAGTGAAAGCTGATTCACTGTGGCGACCCCTGAAGGAAAATGCAGAAAGGTTAAGAAGTACAAAGCCTTTTGGCCATATGGACTGTACTTTTGCAATCAATCCATTCATACACTGTCTCCACAACATGGCTGCAAAACATGGCGACGATATACCGATGCAAGACTTTGGCTGCCTGAAATTTTGTTCCATTGCCAAGTATAGACAGACTTTGAAATGCAGGTCATGTTTAGAAAAACTTCCAGTCTTGCAAACATTTTCTGTATTTTTTTACTTTTATTCTACACATTAAACAAACATCAACCAGTTTTAGCAAAGGATTATAATCACTCTGTCCTTCTGTCTTTGTAGCTGGCTCAGCGATGCTGATGCATGCTTTCATATCTGGTTATACTAATTATTGTAAAACTCTGCTATTTGCTCTTCTACCAAAAAGAGAAGAGAAATTCCAAACCAACAGTCAATTAATGTCCATGTGTACTCACCAGAAACAAATAACTTTTTTCGAGTCCTCATGGGTTTAATGGTTGATTTTCAATGTTGGTTTTTTACTTTACTGCTTTCATCCCTTTAAATTGACTTTTTAGTTTCCACTGCTCTTGGTTGTCATCACAGCCCAATTACAGCAGGTCCAGATCATCATTCTGATTCCCAGAACTTGTCTGCTGGTTGTTTTCGGACCCGCTTCCTGCAATCAACAGTATTTATTTTCCAGTAAAAGTTGCACAGGCGGTGCAGTACAGGGGGTGCAGTGGTTAGCACTCTTAGCTTACAGTGAGAAGGCTTCAAAAACATGCTTCATAGGTTGATTGGTGACCCTTAATTGCCCCTGGGCATGAATGTGACTGTATGTGTGTCTGATTTTGTGGCCCTGTGACTGGCTAGAGACCTGTCCAGGTTGCAACCGGTAGTTGGGAACGGTTCTGGCAATTCTGTGACCACAGAAGGGACCAACCAGCTAAGGTAGAGTATCCACCCTGAGACTGAAAGGGTAAAAAATTCAAATCCAAGGCCGAGATATCAAAGACTCTAAAAATGTCTTAGTGTCAAGCCTCCTGCACTCAGTATTAAGGGGTTGGATTGGGGGGGGTTAAACCACCACATAGTCCTTAAGCCCGGCTGTATCAGCTGCTCCCCCCAGGGGAGAACAAATTTCACACGCCTAGATGACAGCTAAAGGTACTTGAAGGATTAAGGGGTTAAGAAAATGAATGGATGAAAGGCACCAACCTATAACCATTAGTAATGGAGATCAGTGTCTTGCCCAAAGACACTTCAACACATCGGTGGGCAAGGTGGGACCCAAACCCACAAACTTCCAACCAGAGGTTGATCGCTATATCTCTCCACCACGGCAGAATGCCACACTATATGTCCAATTATAAATAGGATATTTCTATTTGAAAGCTTTATCTGTGTTGTTACAACAAGGAAATGATCTCCTGTGTGTTTTACATTAATTGTGGATTAGTTATTATGTCCTAAACAAAGAATTCCCTTCAGTGTTCCAAAGGCAAGAACATTGCTCATGTTCTCGTAAATTTTGGAAACCGTCTGCAATTTCCCTCTCACACAACTTTTAATTATGTATCTTTAAAATTAGAAAGGAATAATGCTTATTCAAATCTACTTATTTGCATTCAAAAGAAAGCATCCTAAGAGAAGTTCCAATAAGGAAAGATGATTCTGTCTGATTAGCCTCATTAATTTACACGGTCCCTTGACTCTGATGGAAAAAAGTCTCCAAAAAATGTTAAATACATTTCTCAGCGCTCTCTTTTTGAAAATGAGATGTGAACTTCGTAAAAAAAAGTGACACTAATTTTTGGTGCTGTCACATTCCACACAAAGTAACCTTGAATGTGCAGAGCAAATGTTATTTTGGAGTGTTTGAACATGATTCTGTGCACTTAGAGATGGGTGGAGGTGAACTGGAGAAAGCCACAGTGTCTGGAAACGTTTAAAATAAGTTCAGTGCCACTTTGTGACGACTATTTTTCCTCTTACTTTCCATTTTCTTAAGTACTTGACATTTTCTCTCTGGGGGATGGGGTCCTAAAGTATGTAGTCAAGTTGAGGGAAAAATAAAGCTATAAAACTGCACAATGACTCTAAAACCTTGTTTCCACTTAGCAGTACGGTCCTGTATTTTGAGCATTTCCATTATAAAATGAACCCATTAAGCCGGACTGAACCGTACCAGTTTTGAGCCCCCGTTGGTTGTAGGAGAGAAAAAAAATCAAATGCACCTGTTAGGGTGGAGCTACTGTCTACACTTGATAAAATTCAATGTATTCCTTTTCGCTGCCCGCAGTCTTCTCTAAAACATTATATGACTTGTAAATATGAAGTACAAAAAGAAAAGCGGTCCAACTTTGACTGGAAAAGCTTACCTGAATCTCCTGGACCATTCTAAACCAGACTGTAGCGCTCGATGTACCAAACGAGGCTTAATTTGCACAACCTCAATTAGTCAAAATAAAATGGGGTTTGACCTGAATGGGTGCTGCAAGTTTTGAGGTTGTCCGGACCAGCAGGTGCGTCTTGCAGTACCCTCAAGGCTTGTGCGGTCACCTTAACCCTTGTGCTATCTTAGGCACTTTAACATTGGGAGTGGGGTCATCTAGACCCAAGAAGACAGTAAGCTGAACATTCTTTCTTCAATGATTTGTGATCTTCTTTGGTGTCCATGGATTACATGAAATCCTCTTCAGCTTTATCCACCTTTGTCATGGGATGACATGTCAATGGTAGAATCAGGTCATCTGGACCCCATAGGATAGCACAAGGGTTATGGGGCGTCATGAAAATGGAACGTACCGTTGTCGTGAGCGCGGTAAGTGTATCGTGAAGTATTTCTAAGGACAATGATGGCATTGCACTTATGATGTATTGGTGATGCTGTTGTACCACTTGCTCAATCTTCTTTAATGTACATTGTCTTTTATTTCCTCCTATCATCAATAAAGCATGTCTGAATTGAAAGTGACAGGAAATAGATTTACATTTGTTCAGAATGATGCAGCAAAGCTTTAATTCATTGTATAATTGTTGTACAGTGTTGCTCTCCTCTTCTGCTCACTGTGCTACCAGACTGTGAGCAGACTGCTATATTAACTGCTTTGACCTCACCTGCAGTTGGCCTGATCGAGTGATGAATGGCTTTCATATCTTTCTAGCAACAGAGGAAGATGAATTGCAGAAAATCCTGTCCATTGTTTTTGGAGTCGAAGGGGAAAAGTGATTAACACAAGTGATGATGAACACCAATCACAGTGAGCACAGGCTGTGTCATCTTTTTGGCCATTTTCATAGCGTTCTCAGTGGTCCTTTATTCATGATTATCAAAAGTCCTGTGTCGTTTTCTAGGACATAGTTTCTACAGAGCAGAAATTCACCTTTGAGTTTGAGGGCCGGACTGGTCGCCTGGAGCAGTCCCACCCACCTTTCCTTCCCTGTTAATGAGAGCTCTCTGTTTTCACTCTTCCCCTAGTGTATCCTTCCAACCTAACATTACTGGTGCAACAAAAATGTTGAGTAATATTAGATGTATCCAGCCATACAGTTTTGAGCCAGATGCCAAAACAAGAAAAGCAAAGACGTTCATGCATCTATTTGTCTACAAGTGAATGCATCAGAATAGAGCAGAGCAGGGAGCTTCTGATCCAGCCAGCGTATTTTCCATGTTACAAATACAATCTTTTTTCAACACATTTATATACATTTATATATATACAATATATAAACACAGTCCAGACCAAATCAAAACTGTGAATTAACAAGTGGAATTATATACATAGCAAAAAAGTGTCAAACAACTGAAAATATGTCATATTGTAGTTTCTTCATAGTAGCCACCTTTTGCTTTGATCACTGCTTTGCGTACTCTTGGCATTCTCTTGATGAGCTTCAAAAGGTAGTCACCTGAAATGTTTTTCACTTCACAAGTCTGCCCAGTCAGGTTTAATAAGTGTGATTTATTGCCTTACAAATGGGGTTGGGACCATCGGCTGTGTTGTGCAGAAGTCAGGTGGATACCCAGCGGATAGTCCTACTGAATAGACTGTTAGAATATGTATTATGGCAACAAAAAGCAGCTAAGTACAGAAAAACGAGTGGCCATCATTGCTTTAAAAAGTGTCTCCAAGTGCAGTCACAAAAACCATCAAGCGCCACAGAGAAACTGGCTCACATGCGGACCATGCCAGGAAAGAGACCAAGAGTCACCTCTGCTGCGGAGGATAAGTTCATCCGAGTCACCAGCCTCAGAAATCCCAGGTTAACAGCAGCTCAGATTAGAGAGCAGGTCAATGGCACACAGAGTTCTAGCAGTAGACACATCTCTACAACAAATACTAAAAGCAGACTGTGTGAATCAGGCCTTCACGGTAGAATATCTGCTAGGAAACCACTGCTAAAGAACGGCAACAAGCAGAAGAGACTTGTTTTGGCTAAAGAACACAAGGAATGGACATTAGACCAGTGGAAATCTGTGCTTTGGTCTGATGAGTCCAAATTTGAGATTTTTGGTTCCAACCACCGTGTCTTTGTGCGACGCATAAAAGGTGAACGGATTGACTCTACATGCCTGGTTCCCACAGTGAAGCATGGAGGAGGAGGTGTGATGATGTGGGGGTGCTTTGCTGGTGACACTGTTGGGGATTTATTCCAAATTGAAGGCATACTGAACCAGCATGGCTACCACAGCATCTTGCAGCAGCATGCTATTCCATGTGGTTTGCGTTTAGTTGGACCATTTTTTATTTTTCAACAGGACAACGACCCCAAACACACCTCCAGGCTGTGTAAGGGCTATTTGACCAAGAAGGAGAGTGATGGGGGGCTGCGCCAGATAACCTGACCTCCAGAGTCACCGGACCTGAACCCACTGGAGATGGCTTGGGGTGAGCTGGACAGCAGAATGAAGGCAAAAGGGCCAACAAGTGCTGAGAATCTCTGGGAACTTCTTCAAGACTGTTGGAAGACCATTTCAGGTGACTACCTCTAGAAGCTCATCAAGAGAATGCCAAGCGTGTGCAAAGCAGTAATCAGAGCAAAAGGTGGCTACTTTGAAGAACCTACAATATGACATATTTTCAGTTGTTTCACAATTTTTTGTTATGTATATAATTCCACATGTGTTAATTCATAATTTTGATGCCTTCAGTGTGAATCTGCAATTTTCACAGTCATAAAAATAAAGAAAACTCTTTGGATGGATGGATGGATGGATGGATGGATGGATGGATGGATGGATGGATGGATGGATGGATGGATAGATGGATAGATGGATAAATAGATGGATAAATAGATAGATAGATAGATAGATAGATAGATAGATAGATAGATAGATA
>CM074497.1:10368903-10386898 GCA_037389245.1 Oryzias sinensis | reverse complement strand
AAAAAAAAAAAAAAAAAAAAAAAAGTTTGGAGAAGAAGGTGTCACGGCGTGTAGACGGATCCCAGAGCAGAGTCAGACTGGATGTGTCAGATAAGTGATGTTTATTAGCTTCACCACAGGAACAAAAACCAAAGGAGACAGACTGGGGGTGAAGGCAGGAGGCTAGGCCACAGACAGCGTTCACAGAAACAAGGGCGAGGCCACATGGAAAGGGAAATAACCTGGCAGGTTGGAAGAGCCAGGGAGAGGCTTTTAAAGGACAGTGTAGACTGGTTCCAGGTGTGCAGAGACACCAGTCTAGAAAGCCACGCCTCCTGCCCCAGGCCACCCTGCAGAAGCACAAAGCAGACAAAACATAAGTACAAAACACAACAACACAAAACCAAATAAAAGAAAACCCCTAACCATAACAGGGCCCCCCCTCAAGGCACGCCCCCCGGCGGGCAACCAGACCCAGCCGAACGGCTAGCATAAAAGTCAGAAATGAGGGCAGGGTCCAGGATGAAAGAGCGGGGCACCCAAGAACGCTCCTCAAGACCATAACCCACCCAGTCCACCAAAAACTGCAGGCCACGACCCCGCCGCCGGACCCCCAAAGGGCGACGGACAGCAAAAGCCGGACCGCCTACCACGACCCGGGCGGGAGGAGGGGGCTCGGTCGGAGGGCTAAGAGAGCTGGAGGACACAGGCTTCAGGAGAGACACATGAAAGGACGGATGAACGTTCAGGGAGGGAGGCAATTTCAGGCGGACGACAGAGGGATTGATGACACGGTCAATCACAAAGGGGCCAATGAAGCGAGGAGAGAGTTTCCGAGACTCACACTGCAGCGGGATGTCCCAGGTCGACAGCCAGACCTTTTGCCCCCGTACGTAGTCCGGAGCAGGAACCCTATGGCGGTCCGCCAGTGCACGGTTCCGCGAAGCAGTCCGGGAGAGGGCCGCCCGAACCTCACGCCAAACCAGACGGGCCCTCCTGAGGTGGTCCTGGACAGATGGGACAGCCACCGCACTCTCCTGAGAGGGGAACAGGGGAGGCTGATAGCCAGCAGAAGCCATGAAGGGAGATACACCCGTCGCAGAAGAAACCAAGGTGTTGTGGGAGTATTCGACCCAGGGCAGGAAAGTGGACCAGGATGCAGGGTGACTGGCAGTCACACAGCGTAGAACCGCCTCCAGGTCCTGGTTAGCACGCTCCGTTTGTCCATTGGTCTGGGGATGGTAACCCGAGGAGAGACTCGCAGTGGCACCAATAGCTTGGCAGAAGGCGTTCCACACCCTGGAAGTGAACTGGGGGCCACGGTCCGACACGATGTCCTGGGGAGTCCGTGTAACCTGAACACGTGCTGGACGAGGAGGTGGGCAGTCTCTAAAGCGGAAGGAAGCTTGGAGAGAGGCACGAAGTGGACAGACTTGGAGAACCGATCAGCAATGGTCAAAATGGTAGTGTTACCTTCAGAGGGTGGAAGGCCTGTAACGAAATCCAGAGAAATATGGGACCAGGGCCGGTGCGGTACAGGAAGCGGTCGCAGGAGACCCGCAGGTGCACGGTGGGAGGCCTTTCCACGAGCACATATAGTGCAGGCCTGGACGAACTCCCGGGTGTCTGAGGCCATGGAAGGCCACCAGAAGCGCTGCCGCAGTAAAGTTAGGGTGCGGTGAATACCAGGATGGCAGGCCACCTTAGAGCAGTGACCCCACTGCAACACTGACAAACGAGTCGATGGAGGAACAAACGGAAGTCCAGGGGGACACTCAGGGGGAGAAGGGCAGTTCACCTGGGCTCTCTGGACAGCATGCTCCACCTCCCAGACAGCGGCACCGATCACACAGGAGTGGGGTAGTATTGTATCCTGAGATGCTGGGTCTGAAGCCGGGTTGTCGAACTGTCTGGATAGAGCGTCTGGTTTCACGTTACGAGATCCGGGACGGTAGGTGAGTGTGAAATTGAAGCGTCCCAGGAAAAGGGACCAATGAGCCTGGCGTGGGTTTAGTCTGCGGGCAGAACGGAGGTACGACAGGTTTTTATGGTCAGTCCATACCAGGAATGGTTGAGATGCACCCTCCAACCAATGACGCCATTCGGTCAAGGCCAGCACCACCGCCAACAGCTCCCGGTTTCCCACGTCGTAATTTCTTTCTGCTGGTGAGAGCTGCCGAGAGTAGAACGCGCAGGGGTGCATCTTCTGATCAGAGGACGACCGCTGGGAAAGTACAGCACCAACTCCAGACTCTGATGCATCCACTTCTACCACAAATTGAGCCGTAGGATCAAGGTGAGACAACACAGGTGCAGAACAGCCTTTGAAAAGCCAAATCGGCTTCCTTGGACAAGGAGAACTGTTCTTTTACAGAGGTGAGTCTGGTGAGGGGGGAGGCCACTGAACTATAATTCCGGATAAACCTACGGTAAAAATTAGCAAAACCCCAAGAACCTCTGGAGTTGCTTTCTGTTAGTGGGTCTAGGCCAGTCCGCCACTGCTTTAATCTTAGCAGGGTCTGGCTTGAGTTGCCCCCCCCCCTTTCAATAACAAAACCAAGAAAACTGATAGTGGAAACATGAAAAACACATTTCTCCCCCTTGACATAGAGCCTATTGGTTAACAACCGCTGAAGGACATGTCTGACATGTTGAACGTGCTCTGCAGGAGTCTGTGAAAAAATCAAAATGTCATCTAAATAAACAAACACAAATCTATTCAACATGTCGCGCAGCACATCGTTAATGAGACACTGAAATACCGCAGGAGCATTGGTAAGTCCAAAGGGCATCACAGTGTATTCAAAATGTCCGAGGGGGGTGTTGAATGCCGTCTTCCACTCATCTCCCTCCTTTATCCTCACCAAGTGATAGGTGCTTCGGAGATCTAGTTTAGTGAAAACTGTGGCGGTCTGGAGAGAGCTGAAGGCAAAGTCCATGAGTGGAAGAGGGTACTTGTTCTTAACAGTGATAGCGTTTAAACCTCTGTAATCGATGCAAGGGCGGAGGGTTTTGTCCTTTTAATCAACAAAGAAAAACCCAGCCGCTACTGGAGAGGAAGAGGGGCGAATGAGACCAGCTGCCAGGCTCTCTGTGATATAAGTCTCCATGGCTTCCCTTTCTGGTTTAGAGAGGTTATACAACTTGCTAGAGTTATGTGGAGCTCCAGAAATCAGCTCAATCTCACAGTCATATGGTCTATGGGGAGGCAGAGACTTAGCGTGGTCTTTTGAAAAAACATCTTTGAGGTCATGATATTCTGGTGGAACTAAAGAAAGGTCTACAGGCCTAGGGGGCGCGTGCAAACAGGCAACAGGCGGCACAGCAGCATGCAAGCAATGAGAATGGCAAAACAGGCTCCAGTTTACAATAGATTGTGATGACCAGTCTATGTGTGGGTTATGCAATTTCAACCAAGGTAGACCTAACACGAGCTGAGCTGACGTAGTGGGAACCACATTAAAACAGATCAGTTCTCTGTGATTTCCAGAAACCAGCAGAGACACAGGGAGAGTACGATGAGTAACACAGGCCAACAGTCTACCGTCCAAAGCATAAACTCTCCTAGGCCTAGGCACGACACAATTGTGTATTTAAACTAGTGTAGCCAACAAAGTAATTTTAAAATAATTAAATTGAAATCAGTTAGTTACCCAAACTGCTCTGGGTAGAGGCCATGTAACACAGCCACTATATGTACAGCTTGCACATATTGCACAAATAAAAATAGGTCATTTGTGAATATATGTGGGAAAAGTGAGAACAGTTGTGATCTTTATATGAAATTGTCACAAATGTTCCACAAATTACCCATGTTTGAAACCACGGAAGAAATACGAATAAACCACAAAGAGAACTCGTAAATCACCGTTGAAAACAAACCGTGCGTGATTATTGCTCTGTTTATGTGGCGTTCATTAAAGATTTGTGCAACAATTACGTAATTTTAACGTGAAATAACATGCACTCGATATAAAAGTTATGCATCGGTGGGACTTGTCTGTTAGACATTTTGTACAACAGATGTGGAGGGCTACAAATTTGCATATAGCAAAAATCACGCACAACTGCATAAGATTTACGTAATAATTGTGTAAAACTACATTAAATATGCATAAACTGCGTAATTCTGAACCGACCGAAAATTTTAAACGTCTCCAAACCAAATTCACACAAAGACCCGTCAGCTGAAACCCTTGCGGACATCTGTGCACGTTGACGAAGTAGGAACTTGAGAAACACTAGTGAATTACCAAGCAAGTATCACGAAAGGCCGAAATTTCATACGTGGTAAAATACGCAAAATGTACATAGTGGCTGTGTAGCACGGCCTAACCAGATGAATAATCTTTAACAGAATGCTTCGGATACTGCTAGCAAAAATGAAGTCTAAAGATGGACAACCACGTTGACCACAGTTTACTACCCTCACCCCCAACCGCCACAAAACTGTCATAAATAGAAAAACAAATAATAAAAATCACAAATGGCTTTGATATAAATTATCTTTGATATCAAATCTGACCCTTTAAGATGGGACATTTTCAGAAATTGCGTCCCTCTGTCAGCAACCTCTACTGGTTTTTGAGGAACTGCATTATTTGATACAGCATTCTTACAAATAGACCGAATACATAATTCTAAATTGAAAAATGTGGTCCTTCTAATTCATGTGGCAGATCCATCATTGAGGGGAGAAGCCAGTCTGAGCTGTCAGTGAGAAAGACTGAAGGAGTATAAATAAAAATGTGAAAAAATCCAATTGGAGACTGACTTTTCATCTCTCTTGTGACTGCAGGTGTGAATGTGAGGATGTCCAGTGTATTAGTCTTCTTTGTGAACTGCTGAGGGGGATCAGCAGCCTGTCAAAGGTGCCGTCTGCTTTTAGACCAGTCAAAGATGCTGCAAAACTGAAAACAAAACTCACAAGCACAGTGCAACAAATAGTAGCCTAAATTAAAAAATTGGTTGATGTTGATGACCAAACGAGAAAGAAGATTTCAGATTTACATGGCAGGATTTCAAAGAAAAACCAGAAAAACACCTCAGAAATGAATAATCTGGTGTGATTCTAGCCAGAGGGAGGATCTAAACTCAGCTGGGAAGAACTAAAAACCTTCTTTCTGTGACATCTCCTTCCCTCTGTGCACCAAAAAAAAAATAACTTTGATCTTCTGATGTAAAGCAAGTCAGTGCAGAAGTACCGGTACTCAAATCCGAGGGTTTCTTTCACAGAAGAGGGCTGAATTTACACTTTTACCAAACTGAATATACGTATGTGCTTGGACACGTTATGGTCTTCTCTTTAATTTACTAAAACTATGTATTAATCAAATCAATGCAATCATTGCTTTTAAACTAAACATTGATACAAATATCATGTTCCTGCTCTTCTGTTCTGTACTGATCTTTCCCCTAGTTGCTCCAACCCTCTTCTCACCGGTTATCCAGACTGATCCATCGGGATTTCACAAGTCATCTGTCCCAATGCATTTACCGCTCACACTTCAAAGACAGACCGGTTTTGTTCATCATGAGTGAGGCTTGACCTCAGAGCTCCTTTCACTACAGAACTTGACTCTATCTAACAGAACAGTATGTTTTGTGTTGGCACATCTGCTTCTGTTTTCCAGCTTCATGTTGTTTTTGTGACATTAATCATCCTGCTGTTTGATTCCTAAAAATTACTCAAATTCCTCTAAAATGATATAGCTGATAACCAAACCAGAAAATCAGTTTAAATCTAATCTTTCAAAGTATTCCATGATTAAAAATCTGTGAGAATATTAATTTTTGATCAAAATGGAGGCTATATATATTTTTGATCATTTTTGTGCTAAGTAATTGTGTTAAACAGCAGACTCTTTGGTGTGATGTGGATATCATAATTTTGGGAATGAACAAATTTTCTTTTCTTTCTTACTGTTCATCTGCGCACTAGGGTGGGGCTTTGCTGAGCTTATGTAAAGGTAAACGTCTCCACCTTCTGGTAAGATAAGTCCACAACATGCTATGTGCAGCGAATCATTTTGTTTTTACAACTCTATAGAGCATAAATCTGGATCCAAAGTCGTTCCTGGGAAAATGCAAATATCTGAAAATTCAGCTCTAAATCATGAACCTAATTTACAGAAAAAAAACTTAACGTCATCAATCCCAACAGCTTAAAGGAAGCTGTTCTGTCCACTGAGTGAAACAAAGCTGTCCATCTCTACTGCATAACATACATAAACCTATATAATCAAACTCAAAAAACTCAAAAACTCTGTTTCTGTGACAGAAATTCTCCTTCTAACCAGCAGAAATCATGTATATATACACAGTTCTACATTTCTAGTAAAGGTTTTATTTACAAACTAATACACATTTCCTAAATGTTTTTAAAAAATGAAAACTGAACTTTTGTCAAAGCAAGATCTTCATGGAGGCAGATGACATACGGTGGGGGAGAGACTCTCCTGTGCCTAATTAGTGCTAATTAGCTACAAGAAAATTCTTGTTCTTAGGAGATCTATTTATACACTAAAACAAAACAAGAAACTTAGTAAAGTGGAGATATGTAGTGAAGTTTGCCAAAGGTTAAATTCCTACCAAAGAGAAAAAATATAGCTTTCTACAATTTCAGACTTTTCATTATTTGGCTGGAAATTAAATAATAAACTCTAACTAAAACTTGATTTATTTGTATATCGCCTTTCATTTCGACTGAAAACACAAAGCGCTTTTCATAAAAGTAAATAAAATAGCCATAAAATATGAAAATTAGTTAAAACAGAAAACACAGGACACTCACAAAATTGGCACCCCTCCCTCACCATATTCCTTCATCCACCCACCCATTTCCCCCAATATAACCCTGAACAAAAACGAAGAACTGCAGCTTGAAGAAAAAGTCTGGCTTGGTACTGCTGTGAGGAAACAGTGTAATGGGGATCCATTAATTCCAAGACCCAGCCCGACCGTGGGGTTCATTGGCACAGCGCCTGTCCAACACAGCAGTTCAGGGCACACTCCATGCCTATTAGACCACAGAGCGGGACCCCAGCCAGCCTAAAAACAATGAGCACCACAGCAACAGCACCCCCGAAGAGGTGAAGCCGGTAGTGTCCCAAAGCAATGGATCGCAGGAGGAAACATTAATACTGAGGTAGTACTGAACATTAACTTCCTATATTCTATATTAAAATGAACATTTTTTATATTTTAATTGAGCAGCAGACAACAAACAAAAATGGTGGTGTATACTTTTATAGTGCTTGCAGTGGCATGCTATTCTATCCTCACAGCCCATACACGTCCAGGCTGTGTAAGGGCTATTGCCAGATGATCTGCCTCCACAGTCACTGGACCTGAACCCAATCGAGATGGTTTGGGGTGAGCTGGACCGCAGAGTGAAGGCAAAAAGGCTAACAAGTGCTAAGCATTCTGGGAACTCCTTCAACACTGTTGGAAGACCATTTCAGGTGACTACCTCTGGAAGCTCATCAAGAGAATGCCAAGAGTGTGCAAAGCAGTAATCAAAGAAAAAGGTGGCTACTATTAAAAGAACATAGAATATGACATATTTTCATTTGTTTCAAACTTATTTGTTATGTATATAATTCTACATGTGTTAATTCATAGTTTTGATGCCTTCAGTGTGAATATACAATTTCCAGTCATGAAAAGAAAGAAAAAGAAAACTCTTTGAACTTTCTCACTCAACCTCTAATGAAAAATATTTTGGAGGATTGATTATTTTTATTTTATTTTTTATTTGAATTGATGCAGATACATTGTAAAAATGAAAAGGAATTTCTGTAAATCCACTTTTTGTTGTTACATTAGATTTTTCTACTTGAATTTTGCTGCACATTTTTTTTTACAGAGAACTTTTTGAAAATGAAATGAATAAAATTTTTGTGCTAAAGACTCAGATGATCATGAAATAAGTTCCTGTACCTTTAAAGTTCTGTGTCGAGTTAGGCGCCATTCTAATTACAAAGAGCGATGACGTCATCGTGTTTCTGCACGGAGTGCGCCTGCGCAGGGAGTTATTTTTGAACGGGCGGTTCCTACCTGTGAAGTCATCATGGCTCCCACTGACGCCGAAATTCGGAGCCAAACGGATCAGATCGTTTTTTATCTGTTCGCCGGCAAAGATGAAGTTCGAACGCGGATGTGTGCGAACGAAATTGAGCCCGACGGTCCACGTAAGTGTCTTATCTGTGGCCCGAACGTTAACAACCAAGCGACCGAATGGCGGTGCCGGAATACAGATATGACGGCTGGCTGGCACAAGCCAAGTTTTTGCGTTGTCATTCAGCTACAGGAAACTAAATATTCTGAATTTTACCACAAATTGCCGCGTTAACAAATAAGTGGCTGTTATTTTATGAGCTAATATGATAGCAGGAATTGTCTTTTAGTCCATTAAATAAAACTGTAAATTTGTTCCGAGCCAGAAGAAGGTTATCCAGATGTCAGGACTTTTCTGTTTATAAATTTCTAGTTTCGTGACGTCATTGGGGGATGAGGCGCGCCACATGTTCAAGTTTCTTATTTTTCTATCGTGTTTTCTCTCGTTTAGAAGATGATTTTGATCCAGTTTTGGTAGCAGAAAAACTCCGGGTTATAGGCGATGCCCTCAACGATGAAGCCCGTTTCAGAGCCGTTTTCTCTGAGCTGCAGAAAGCAGCAGCCAAAGAGGTGAGTGGAGAAAAAGAAACTCCTGCAAGAAGAGCTTTTCAATGAAGATGTCCTCACAGAAAAGCTCTGTTTTCCAGACTTATAATGTCGTTAAAGCTGATTATAGAATAGTAAAGCAGTTCCAAAACAGTATAAATACTCATGTACACTCTCTGGACACTTTAGGCACACCTGTCCAACTGCTAGTTAATGCAAATGTCTAATCACATGGCAGACACTTGATGCTTGTTGGCATGGAGACATGGTAAAGACGACCTGCTGCTGTTCAAACCAAGCATCAGATTGGGGAAGCTTTGTGTGATCTATGTCTCCTCACTGATGGCAGTAGTTGGCAATAGTGAGAGCCGTCTGTTGGTATTTTCTCAAGGCCTTTATGTCTGCAGCCAACCAAACACTTGCACAATACAACAGCACTGGTTCTATGAAGGCTCCATGATGCAATTTAGGCCTGCACGATTAATCGCAAGTTTATCGCCATTGCGATTTAAAGCTGTGCAGTAGGCCTGCAAAATATACCGCAAATTTATCGTTATCGCAACAATAAGCTGTGCAATATGCATACCGCAAAAGACGGCGAAAATCGCAATAAATGGTTACCTTAAATGT
The DNA here is from genome assembly GCA_037389245.1 of Oryzias sinensis. Taxonomy (NCBI): domain Eukaryota; kingdom Metazoa; phylum Chordata; class Actinopteri; order Beloniformes; family Adrianichthyidae; genus Oryzias; species Oryzias sinensis. The sequence goes on along the minus strand of CM074497.1, from coordinate 10,377,625 downwards.
GCTAAAACAATCTCATGGCAGCTTGAAATATTGACCAAATGAAATGAATCCCTTTATGCATTTAACCAATCGGAAGGACCCGTTTACGTTGTTGATCAGTCAGATGAGCCCTTTTATGTTTGATGTTTGCCTCCTACGTCGACGAAGGTCATTAGGAGTATAAGTTTTAAACTGTTGCAGTGAAATGGAAATGATGTTTTTGGTTGTTTTGCTGTTTGTTTATATATCGCGAATTATGTCGTTATCGCAATATTAATCACTAATATCGCATATCGCTAGTTTTCCTTATATCGTGCAGCCCTAATGCAATTAAATATGAAAGACTTGAGCTGCGTTCACACCGAATGCAATTCACGCAGCAAATTCGCGTCGGCCGCCTCCCTTTCCTCTTCTTGCAGTCTGTCTAAAAATGTATTCTATAGCTGGATGCCGTGTGTCAGAGGAGCTTCCTGCTAATGTTTTTAACCTGATGTCTACATGGAGCGGTGTCTGTGTTTATGCTGTTTACAATGCATGGAAGACACAGATGATGTTGAGAGATCAGGTGTATGTATTATTAGCTCTACAAAAACATCGGTAATCATGTCTCCATGTGTGGGTTCACGAGATCATTCAAAGATTCTCCCGGTACCGGGAGCTTATTACCGCCCCGAGAGCTTTGTCTGTATGACGGACGCTTCCGGTGTGTCTCTGTGATCCAGTTTGAAGGCTCAATGTCCTGTATAAACCCAAGAGGGGAAAAATAAAAATAATATTTAGGGCACCTTTTTAATATTCGCTCTTTTTAAAAATAAGAGAAATATCACTAAGTTCAGGAGGCCCAAGCAGGCAGCTCTCTGTCTGCCGGCATAACAAGCAAGCGAGCTCCGCCAGCCCCACGGTTGCTGAGGCCGCAGCGGCTGAGACAGCTGGTGACCTGGTGTATTCCGCCTTCACACAACTGTAGCCGGATTGGGCTCCGGCAACCCTGTGGCCCCAGCGGGTTAACCTCAGATCGCTTCTTTGCCATTGACTTAACATTGAAAAGTTCTGTGTAAATGCAGCTTTAGGCAGCCTTAAATTCTACTATTATACCCTATGCATAGAAAGTCTGGCGACTCTATTCTGAATGATTTCCTTCTGAAGACTAGATGACCACACAGCATATTGTAAAATTTCCTTCCTCAAACATTAATTTCCTCATTAAATGTTTCCTTCAGACCCTAGAAGCAGCGTTCAGCCACAGTGTGGAGGCGCTGTGTGAGACTCACAGCGCCACAGCGGCTGAAGTGGCTCCAGAGCTCCAGCTGATCAAGGCCTCAGTTGCTTTTGGGGTCTATGTTGCAAAAAGAGCTCCAGAACTAAAGAGTAAAGTCCAAAATGCCCTGTCTTCTTTCCTCACCAACCGGGTTGGTGGATGGGTCGCTCAGCAAGGTGGATGGGTAAGTCATGTTTAGAATTAATTAACAAAAATGTTAAACTCTGGTAAATGGTGTATACTTATGTATGTTTTACTGTCATAGTCCCATTCGCCCACGCACACACATTCACACACTGATGGCGGTTTAGCCATCCCATAACCTTTAGGAGCAATGTGGGGTTCCGTTTCTTGACCAAGGATTCTTCGAAACACAGGCGCGCAGGACGGGAATCAACACTGCGATTTTCTGATCAGAGGTCGACCACTGCCGCCCTTTTACCATATTCACTGGAGGTCGCAGTGATGCCCCAGTTTGTCTCTTATTTTAAACGCTGGTAACCTCTTGAATTAGTCATATCAAAGACATCCTTAGAGTGTGCATGTGTCTGTGTATTTGTACACACTACTATAAAACACTACTATAAGCTGTTGCCTTTTGTTAAATAAAAGAGACACAAGTTCCTTTAATTTTATTTATATGTATATATAGGTATGTATATGTGTATATATGTGTGTGTGTGTGTATATATAACAAAATAACGCCCCTCTCACCCTCTGCGGGTGGTTTCTCACTCAAGCTCGGGTCCTCTACCAGAGGCCTGGGAGCTTGAGGGTCCTGCGCAGTATCTTAGCTGTTCCTAGCATTGCGCTTTTCTGGACTGAGAGGTCTGAGGTCTTTCCAGGTATCTGTTGTAGCCACTCCTCCAGCTTGGGGGTTACTGCTCCGAGTGCTCCAATTACCACAGGCACCACTGTCACCTTCATTTTCCAGGCTTTCTCCAGTTCTTCTCTGAGTCCCTGGTATTTCTCCAGTTTCTCATGTTCCTTCTTCCTGATGTTCCCATCGCTTGGCACTGCCACATCCACCACAACGGCTTTCCTCTGTTCTTTATCCACCACTACAATGTCTGGTTGGTTCTCCATTACCATCCTATCAGTCTGGATCTGGAAGTCCCACAGGATCTTTGCCCTCTCATTCTCTACCACCTTCGGAGGCGTTTCCCATTTTGACCTTGGGGTTTCCAGTTCATATTCTGCACACATGTTCCTGTATATTATTCCAGCTACTTGATTGTGGCGCTCCATGTATGCTTTACCTGCCAGCATCTGACACCCTGCAGTTATGTGCTGGATTGTTTCAGGCACCTCTTTGCACAGTCTACACCTTGGGTCTTGTCTGGTGTGGTAGATCTGAGCCTCTATTGCTCTGGTGCTCAGGGCTTGTTCCTGAGCTGCCAGGATGAGCGCTTCTGTGCTGTCCTGTAGGCCAGCCCTCTCTAGCCATTGGTAGAACTTCTTGATATCAGCCACTTCAGTTATGGTCCGGTGGTACATCCCATGCAGGGGTTTGTCCTCCCATGAGGATCTGTCCTCCAGCACTGTATCCTCTGCTCTCCATTGCCTGAGACATTCACTGAGCACACTGTTAGTTGGGGCCTTGAGCTTGATGTACTCATGCATCTTGGATGTTTCATCCTGGATATTGGCTTCTATGCTCACTAGTCCTCGGCCTCCTTCCTTGCGGCTAGCATACAGTCTCAGGGTGCTGGATTTGGGGTGGAACCCTCCATGCATGGTGAGGAGCTTTCGTGTCTTAACATCCGTGGTCTGTATCTCTTCCTTTGGCCATCTTATTATTCCTGCAGGGTATCTGATAACTGGCAGTGCGTAGCTGTTTATTGCCCGGGTCTTATTTTTGCCATTGAGCTGGCTTCTCAGGACTTGCCTTACCCGTTGGAGGTATTTAGCTGTTGCAGCTTTTACTTGTTGCCTGCTCGAGGTTGCCATTTGCCTGCGGAATTCCAAGGTAGTTGTAACTGTCCTCGATGTCTGCTATTGTTCCTTCTGGGAGTGAGACCCCTCCTGTGTAGATTTCTAATGAAAAATAATTTTCCAACAGTTGAGCTACAGAAGCTCAAGATAACTCCTGTCTGCTTAACGACATAGTTTCTAAAGAACATGTTAAAAACACAGTTTTCATTGGATTGGGTCTTTAAACACCAAACATTTTAAAATGAGGGTAGAAATCTATTCTCTCGCTGATTATTTTTTGTTAAATAAAACGAAGAAATAAAAGGAATAAAAAATGGTAAAAGATTTACAGTTTTGAAATATTTTACCATCATTTCTTATCCTGCATCTGTTTTGTTTTTGCCTCTTTCAGGGTAAAGTACGTCATCTGGAGTGAATCGTGCCAAACCAGCCTGCTTGGTGTTTTTTTTTCTTTCTCATCTGATAATCATGAAGGCAAATTTTCGAGATTCTGTCCATGAAGCTTCAGTTCATCCTCACATCGGTCTTAAATATTTACTTCTTGTCCTTGTGCCCTGTGCTTTGTGTAATCATCAGTTTAAACAACCGTATGAAGAAGAAGATTACTTGAATAATTGTTTATGAATGACACAACAGAATCCTCATGACATCACTGCATGTACTGTTAGACTGAATCATTCTTGTTAGAGTTTTTAATCCGTATTTATTGAGCTCAGCGCTCCTGGGACTTTTGAATTAGAATGCTAGAAGATATTGTTTTTACTTGACTCTCAAAAATATGCTGTTGCTTCTAAGTGAAACTGAAACTATCAAACATTTGTATTATGTCTTTGTAAATGGAAATGTCAAGTTTTTCCTTTTGTTTGCTACAGTGGGGCAAATAAAGCAGTCAGCCACCAGTTGTGCAAGTTCTCCCATTTAAAAAGATGAGATGCCTGTCATTTTCATCATGGCTATACTTCAACAATGAGCCAAAATGAGGAAAAACAATCCAGAAAATCACATTTTCTGGTTTGGAAAAAATTTTGGTTTTTTTTGCCCCACTGTATATACGGTAATGCCAAAATTAGTTATTCAATCTTAAATAATAACTTTTTGAATGTATTTTCATCAATTGTTTACAATAAAAGGCTTGCATTAAGTAAACCTTAATACAATGCACATGTTAAAAAATTTGCAAAAGAAGGATGTTTGTGTCTTATAGGCTGTTCAGTGCAAAGATGCAATAAGCACTGTGTATTTTTGTGCACCTTTTTTAAAACAAAAAGCACTTTTGTGATGTTTTGTAATTTTATAATGATTTAATAAAGAGGTGAACTTTGGACATCTTGGTCATTATAAGTTATTGGGGGGAAAAACTTCATAAAAGTTTTTCTCCTTTCTATGCCCCCCAAACTTGAACACAGTTTTGTTTTATCCTCCATTCTCTGTTAAAGCATAGTTGGACACACAACGGACAAAGTTCTCCTTAATTAGTTGTACAAGCAAACAGGTTGAAGAGCGGACAACACCCTTTTCTTGAAGATGAGAAGGCTCATGCTTTGTGGAGAGACATAACTTAGTCACCATCATCATCTGCAAAGAAAATTCCCGGCTAGATAGAAAACAAACTTTCCAGTCACCACAACACAGCCGAAAGGCCCCTCCCAACGATGAAAGGAATAAAGTTTTTCTGGGAAAAACCATGACCTAAAAGAATCTGAATTCACAAACCATTCTGTGATTGGAGATAAGACAGGAAACTGACTTTAACCGGAAGGTTACTGAAAATTGTGTAAACAAGGAAGAAGAAAAACAAAATTCTATTTTTAAGAAGTGCAAGTTAGTAGACAGTATTTCTATGTGGTTTTTCATGATCCTAATGACTTCAGTGGAACAGCACATCATCAGTAGGGTAAAACTAACCTGTCTCCTGACAGTCTAATCCCAGCTCAGGTTCCCCATTAGTGGGTGAACCCAGAATCTGTTTTTTTAGGAGTTTTTCCTTACCAAGAAGGAGGGTTTAAGGACTGGTAATCCCAGTTTAGCTTAGTCTGTTTTGTTAGTTTAGCCATTACCTATTGAATTCTATGGATTCATATACTTTATTATTTCATGTTTATTATACAAGTACATGAAGCCCATTGAGATGACTATTGTTGTAATATTGGGCTATATAAATAAAATTGAATTGACTTGAATTTAACATGTATCAATAAAAAGGAAATTAAATTACTAAAATTGAATTGTTTGATGAAATACATATTTTATATAATATTTAGATAGGATTGTCTGATATGTTCTATATCAATACAAAAAATAAATTCATCTCAAACAAATTCCTTTATCAAACATCCCCCCCTTGTTTCAAAAATCCCCTCTGATTTCCGCAGCAATCTGTATGATGGAGCATTAGGCCCAGTTTACAAACACGTTTTTTTTATTTAGACTTTAAAGACCTAAAATCACAAGAAAAAAATCATAGCTGTTAAATTACGAGAATAATGTTTAATAACTGACTGATACCTGTCTGATAATAGAAGAACCTAAGAAGTCAGTTATCAATACAGATATTACGAACTTCATTGCACTAATAATGTTAAGTACAGTGGTTTTTATCACAAAAATGTATGTGTTTTGAAAATCATACGCATAAATTTGGAAAAAAGTCACTCATTTACGAAAGGAAAAGTCATAAATTGACAAGAAAAAATACCACAGTTGTCTGTTTATCGTAGCCGCGCTCAAAGATGAAGATGTGGAACAATTTGTGAAGCTTTATTTCCTGATAGGTTTCAAAAACAAAGAAATTCTGAACCTTGTGGCAACTCAAAATAAAATGATTGTTAGTGTAGCCGGCTTTCCGAGGTTTGGTGTCGGTAATGCGTAGTTTCATATGAAAATTACGGAGGTCAGAGACATGTTTATATAAATAAATATGTCCTCCTTCAAAGTAAACGTCTTGTTTCAATGTAAAACAACAAAGAGGAATGAAAATCCTCTGCCAAAAACTGAGCCTCTTTAGACAGAAGCTTCACACGGACTTGGATGAGACCTTGTCTTTCACGGAGGGAGAAAGCTTTGGAAGTTGCCAGCTGCATGGTTATGTGCTTTGTTCTTCGTTTGCATGCAGAATTCTGCATCTGCTGGCATTTTTTGCCTACTTGAGCTTGAGTCTACTCATCTGCTTGCACTGCTCTGTACTGGTAGCCATTCTTCATCACTGCCACCAAAAGCAGTCTTCCTTATTTGAGTCTGGAAACTCCTCTTTTACCTGTATGTTTTTGTAGCCCTACAAAATAAATTGATGGGGGGGAAATAAATCTTAAATTACTTGCTATATGCATAAAGCAGTTGGTTTACAGCCAAAACATTACACAAAAGAATCTACATCCAAGAACAACTTTGGTGGCAATTCTTGATATTGCATTCAGGTTGAGGCATAGCTTGTGATATATGATGTACAATTAAGTGGATGAATGGTTAATCTGTATTTACTCCAAATATAGAAACAACACTTGGGAAATCTTTACATGATATGTTACTCTGCATGTTACTTGATTTCATTTTACTTGTTTTTACCTGCAATTGCATCATTTTATAGAAGGTAGAGATTGAATTAGATGAGGTGGTTGGTGTTTCTCTCTCTGTTTGTCTATGGACCGCCTTGGCTACTTTTTCATATTGCAATGACCTGCCAATGGGATGATGCAAAAGTTTCCACGAGAGTGGATTAGTGCACCAGTACACAAAATTGCAGAAACATAAATAAATAAAACACGTTCAAACTGATGTACACAGTAGTGACCTCTATGCACGAAAGGGTTAATCTAATACAATTACGACTTTTATTCTAGTAATAGTATTATTTTGTTTCTTTTTCTTTTTTTTTCTTTTGTGTGGTGGCCTTCCTACCCCGTCGTACACCTGACTTCTGTAAACCCGGAAAAAAACAATGCAGACGATCGGAGGGAGGAGCCAAGACTTCCCTCAGGTAAATTAAATCTTTTACCTGATTTGGTTTAGGGGCAGGCGTGGATTTTTCAAAACTTCCCGAATTCAGAGGATTTCCTTTCAGTTCGCGTCGTGACACCAGGCTTATAAAAGCCGAGCGTCCGTTCGCGGCCGCGCCGTTGACCCTCGTCGGTAGTTTTGCGTTTCGCAGGCGGACGCCGGTACGTACCTGCGAACCAACGCGATGGCTCCCGCTGATTTTAAAAGTCAGACGGATCTGGTACTTCAATTTCTGTTCGCGGACGAAGATGAAATTCAACAACGCATACTTGACAGCCAGATTGAGTCTGATTGTGAAGGTAAGAGTCTTTATCAGTGACGTCAACGCTACAGAAAAGATATCAGAACTAAGGTGCCAGTTACAGATGATGTACTATAGCAGCTATAGCCGGTAAAATGAAACCAAAGTTAATTTTTTAGTCAATTTGTAAGTTTTTGTGTTTTCTATTCCCTTTTAATTGGGAATTGCATACTACTTTCATTTATGGGTGAAAACATTTTTGCACAGGGTGAGGCACATTCAAGTTCACCATGACTCATTTTTTTTTCTTTGACTTTATTTTTTAACCCCCTAAAGCCCAGATTTTAGTTTGGAATATTGTAGAAAGAAGACAAACAACCTTTGTCCTCATATTTACACAGGGTCAACGGAGGAGAAAGATGATTTTGATCCAGTTTTGGTTGCAGATAAACTCAGAACTATAGGTGATGCCCTCAATAATGACCCCCGCTTTGGAGCTGTGATGTCTGACTTGAAGACAGCAGCAGCAAAAGAGGTGAGTGGACAATTGAAATAAAGTTCAACCTGTTGTACAGACATCCTAATGAGATAGATGTGCTTTTATGTTTTGCAAAAATACTTCTCACTGAGCAGGATGCGCCACCACCTTTGGCATGTCCATAAATACCACAGCACAAATACTGGTTCAACTAGCTCATGTTTTCCCCTTAAAAATATTTCTTGATGAGCATTTATTTGTAGGCTCTTGACGTATTCAAAGCACTCGTGGCTGAAATTTAAAGGACTGGTTCAGCATTGGGCATTTAAAAATCTCTATTATAATGGTGATCCAGTGTGACATGATCCCCTTGATCCCGTAAGCCTTCATAGTTTTTGAGTCATCTACCTGAGGGATCTGGAAATGCGTGTCTGTTGACTTGATTCCCAGCTTTCTGAGCAGATTTATGACATTTAAATGTGTGAGCTCTCCATTTATTGTACATCTAATGTTTTTTCTGCTTTTTTTTACACCTTAGTATTGTTTCTGTAAAAAAAAAAAAAAAAAAAAGTGGAATTCAATGTAAATGAACTTCTCGGGAAGTTTCCTACATTCATTTCCTCATTAAATGTGTCCTCCAGACCCTAGAAGCAGCGTTCAGCCACAGTGTGGAGGCGCTGTGTGAGACCTACAGCGCCACGGCGGCTGAAGTGGCTCCAGAGATCCAGCTGATCAAGACCTCAGTGGCTTTGGGGGTCTATGTGGCAAAAACAGCTCCAGAACTAAAACTCAAAGTCCAAAATGCCCTGTCTTCTTTCCTCTCCAACCGGGTTAGTGG
>CM074497.1:10351823-10368403 GCA_037389245.1 Oryzias sinensis | reverse complement strand
GCACTTCTTTTGTTGTTGCTGCAATGGCGGTTCTCGGCCACCGTAGAAACAGGTAAGAAAACAAAAACTGGTTTGTAATAATCAAACTAAAAGCCAAACATTTTTAGAGTAGGAATAGCATTTTTCTTTATGCACTGTGCCATGAAAGCTTTCTGAAGCACTGGTGGGGGGGTTACTCACAGTGGTCCAGCATCGATGAGAGACATCAAGGAGACCAAGGCCAGAGAGGCCAGCAGCAGCTGAAGAGCCCTCCTCATCCTCACGTTGCTCTGTTGACTGTGCAGCAGGACTCTACAGCAACTCTTTTTTATCGTCCCAACTGTCCTTCCATCCCCTTTTCACTATGTAGCAATCGTGAACCTCCCCAAAGTCCATGTGTACAAAGAGGAACATGAGCCATGTAGCACACGGTTTTCTGAAAACAGCTGAGAAATTCAAATAAACATTATCGTTGTGAAGAAAATGTCAAACATCATAAAATCAATACATTTTAACCAAACTTTCAAGATTTTCATTTGCTGACAAAATTGTGGAAAGCTGTCTGCAGCAGATCTGCAGGGCCTCAGCTTTTGCTGTTTCCTTGGTGAAAAAGTCCAAAAATTTGACCTTGGCGTCAAACAGCAGGTGTCATCAGCTGTGACACACACACACACCCACACACACAGGCCCAGAGACACACACACAGGACCAAAGAGACTCACACAGGACCAAAGAGACTCACACAGGACCAAAGACACACACACCCAGGACCAAAGACTCACACACAGGACCAAAGACTCACACACACAGGACCAGAGACACACACACACAGAGGTCCAAAGACACACACACACAGGACCAAAGACACACAGGTTCCAAGACATGCACAGGACCAAGACAAACAAACAGGACCAAAGACACACAGGACAAAGACTCACACACACAGGACCAGAGACACACACACACTGGACCAAAGACTCACACAGGACCAAAGACACACACACAGGACCAGAGACACACACACAACACAGAGGTCCAAAGACACACACACACAGGACCAAAGACACACACAGGACCAAAGACATACACAGGGCCAAAGACAAACAAACAGGACCAAAGACACACACACAGGACAAAGACTCACACACACAGGACCAGAGACACACACACACTGGACCAAAGACTCACACAGGACCAAAGACACACACACAGGACCAAAGAAACACACACAGGACCAAAGACTCACACACAGGACCAAAGACTCACACACACAGGACCAGAGACACACACACACAGGACCAGAGACACACACACAGAGGACCAAAGACACACACAGAACATCCCACACCCAGCAGAAATGAACCTTTTGCTAAAAATGATGTCAGTAGTTCAGGTCTAAGAAAACGACAAAAGAGCAAAGAAAACAAAATGATTTGATTTATTACTTCTAATTTTTAATATTTCCTGGCTTTGTTCATATTTGTATAATTGTGACAAAATATATTAATTATTCTAAATTAATATTCATGTCTGTTTTTATTCATATTTATGTTTAAAAAGTTAAAGTTAATTTAAAGTTTTAAAGGTTTAAAAGTTAAGCTTTTGTGTGTTCAATAAATGTTTATCATGTTCGACCCGCAGCTTAAAGTGTGTTTTGGATTTAGGCCCCCTTTGCCACTGAGTTTGACCCCCCCTGTAATACAGGCCCTTTCTTTATGTCTGATATTCTGGTTTCAACTGTGTGTCAGGAGCAGCACTCCCACTTTGCCAAATTCATTTTTTATTTGTTTTCAATACAAAAACAATTTGGGTTAGATGGATTTGAGTGTGTTTCAGTTATGGGTGCCTTTTCTGTATTTATGTTTTTAACACATTGTAGGTTATTAAATCCTCCCGAACCTACAATTCCTGTCCAAAAAATCAGAGAGATCAGAATAAACAAATTTCCAAACCAACGTTGTCTCTGAGTTCGTATTTATTACAGTTAAGCAATGATTCCATTCACCAGTAAATCAACAAAAAGCAATACAGAGCTCTGGGTATCCGTTAAAGATTCACAGCTGCATGGGAGAGATGCATGTCTGACTGCTGCGAAGTCCAGGAGCGGAAGACAAGGGGGCTTCTCAAACTAAGTTCTTAAAATGCCCTCCTGTTCCTCTGCCTTTCTGGAGGATGCATCTTCCCACGAATGTGTGTGAAACATGACATCAGGGGGGATGGCTCTCCGGAACTCAACAGGCAGTTTTGACAGAAGAAGGGAGTTGTTTTCCTGATATAGCCGCAACCGGTTGCAAAGGTCAGGGAATCTCGTCCTGTGAATGGCCCCATTCTCTAGCCAATTCCTAAGGCCAGCTGGCTTCATTCTGTGTGTTCCCGTCATGTTTCAAAACTGCATGCGCATCCCAGCTGCAAAGTTACGCTACATTTAACTCAGTGATACACGACACCATTTAAATCACAGGCCTATTATTAGCATACATATTTAAGTAAAAGCCACATCTACACTGACCAAAAATATAAATGCAACACATTTGTTATTGCTCCCATTTTTTATGGTATGAACTCAAAGATGTAAAACAGTTTCCACATACACAAAATAAGTTGTCTGAAATATTGTTCACAAATCTGTCTAAATCTGTGTCATGTCTCGTCAAGTTCCTGTCAGTCTCTGGAGTTGTCTCGTGTTTAATTTCCTGTTTTATTTTGAAGGTTTAACCCACCTTTCATTTCAGTCCTTCCTCTCCCTGCCCTTGTCTTTTTCCCCACAGCTGAGCCTGCCTCATCATCCCTGATCATTTACACCTGTGCTTCCCCTCCTCATGTATTTATAGCCTGATTTTCCCTGTGTCCTGTGCCTGTTTGTCTTGTTACCTTCAAGTCAAAGCCAAGCCTGTTATTTTCACGTCAAGTGATTAAAAGCAACCAAAGTCTCTGCATCTGAGTCCAGTCCTGTGTTCTGCCGTGTCAGTACAAACAGGCCAGAATGGACTCAGCAGAGGACAGCAATTTAGCATCTGTTCTGCAACGCCTGGAAGCTTGCCTTTCTCAGCAGGAGGACTTCCAGAAGACCCTGGACCAACACACCTCCGGGTGCTTCTGCATCCATCCCTGTTCCTCCCTCTCCCACCATGCCTGCCAGGACTCAGGAAATCAAGATAGCCCCCCCCCCCCCCCCCGATCGTTACTCGGGGGAGCCGGGACTATGTAAGCTCTTTCTGACTGAGTGTTCCATCAATTTTGAACATTCCCCCCATGACTTTGTGTCAGACCAAGCTCGGATCGCCTTCATGATCTCCCATTTATCGGGGAGGGCTCGTGCGTGGGCCATGGCCGAGTGGGCTCGCGACTCTCCGCTCTGCTCGTCTCTCATTGCATTCCAGGGGGCCCTTCAGACCACGTTCGATCCGGTGTCTACCAGCCGGGACAAAGCGCGGGAGCTGACCAGCATACCAAGGTTATTATAGTTAACGAAAACGAACTAAAAAACTAAAACTAGAACTGAAAAAACATTTTCGTTAACTGAAATAAAAATAAAAACGACAGTTTAAAAAAAAACGAAAACTAACTAAAACTGTTTGTGTGTATAAAATGAATTGAAACTAACTAATATTAACCCCAAAAAATACTTTGTTTTCGTCTTTGTTAATACATAAGTCTTTTGGGTTGAAATAAAGTCTATTTACTTCACGCTGCTAGTTTAACTGTGTATTTGACCCCTACGGCATCACGTTGTCTGTGACGTCACATGATGTCTGTCAGACACTGCCGGCTAGCGCGGTCATAGACATTTACATGAGCGTGATGGCTGCATTAAAAGTTGTGCCTTGTAGTCGAAGCAGGAGACAAAATTTGTGGAACACTCCTCAAGGGAGAAAAACCCTACGAATCTAAAAGTACATTTAAAAAGCGCACACAAAAATGCAAATCAACAGTACCTAGACAAGCTAGCCTGTCGCCCACCCTCCCCCAAAAAAGAAGCGAGAGCAGATAACGTAATGCTGTTATCGGCTGTTGTATTTTAATTTAAGGATGGTTGTCCTTGTGTCCTCTGAATAATAAGTGTTTCAAAATGTATCTTTGAGTTTTTATTATACATTACTTATTCTGGTGATTTTGAATCATGCACCTGACAAATATCCTAATTTACAAAAAAAGAAAAAACTAAAACTAACACTAAAACTAATAAAAAATAAACTAAAACGAAGCAATTTCAAAAAATAAAAACTAGTAAAGCTGCCTCTAAAAACTAATTAAAACTAAATAAATTTAAAAACAAAAATTCAAAACGAAATAAAAACTAAAACTAATAAAAAATCAGAAACTTATAACCTTGCAGCATACGCCAAGGTGGGGACTATGTGATTACGCCGTCCGATTTCGCACCTTAGCGGCCGAGAGCGGGTGGAACTCGGTGGCGCTGTATGACGTATTCCTCAAGGGTTTGGCTCCGCGCATCCAGGAGCAGCTCATACCTCTGGACTTACCTCTGGGTCTGGACTCTCTGATCAGTCTGGCCATCCGAACGGGCAACCGGATCCGTGAGCTGGCTTCCCGACGCGGCAGCAGACCCTCAGGGGGCGGGTCTTCTCACAGGGCTGAATTCACGGACAGGAGGGATTTTCCACGTTTCATGGCTGATCCGCATCGCTCCTCAGCGGACCGCAGTGACGAACCCATGCAGGTGGGATGTGCGCGACTTACGGCGGAGGAACGTCGGCGGCGCCAGCGGGAGGGTTTGTGCTTCTACTGCGGAGAGCTCGGTCATTCGGTTTTCTACTGTCCCATGAAGAACCCTGCGACGGTGAGTTAAATCACCGCCGCAGACAGACGCACACGGAGCCTCACGCCTCTAGTGGTAACCCACCACGGCGTCACCACGGCTCTCACAATACTCATTGACTCAGGGGCTGATGTCAGCTTAATGAACTGGAAGCTGGCAGTCGGTTTAGGAATAAAACCTCGACTCCTAGACAGACCTATCAAGGGCCGTGTTCTTCACGGAAGAGGTCTTTTTAACATCACTCACGTCTCTGAACCTCTCCGACTGTCCATAAATAACCATACTGAAGTCATATGATTTCACCTGTTCGAGTGCTCCTCAAGGCAGCTGGTCCTGGGGTATCCTTGGTTGTGTGAGCACAGTCCCCGAGTGAACTGGTCGACGGGTAAAATACTGGAATGGGGGCCAGATTGTGACAAACACCAAAGCTCCAGACCTTCAGTTAAACAAAATAACCTGAACTATAAACCTGTTCCTGTTCATCCTGCTTCAGGTCCGGGGTCTCTGGACCTGAAGATAAGGTTACCATCATCTGGCAGAGGTCTTCAGTAAGTCCCGGTCTCTGAGTCTTCCGCCTCATCGTCCCTATGATTGTGCCATTAACCTGGTAACCCGGTTCTGCTATTCCTAAAGGGCGCCTGTATCCAGTCTCAGCTTCCGAACGCCAGGCTCTGGATAAGTACATCGATGACTCTGGCAGCGGGCCTCATCCGTCCTTCCTCATCCGCAGCTGCAGCAGGTTTCTTCTTCATCGGGAAGAATGATGGGACCCTCAGACCCTGCATAGACTACAGCGCCCTTAACAATATACCAATTAAAAACAGATACCCGTTGCCACTTATGTCCTCTGTTTTTGACCAGCTCCAGCAGGCCAAGGTGTTTACCAAACTAGATCTCCGAAACGCCTATTATCTGGTCAGCATCAGGGAAGGAGACGAGTGGAAGATCGGTTTCTATACGGCTAGAGGACACTATGAATACCGGGTCATGCCTTTTGGACTCACCAACGCTCCCGCCGTGTTCCAGGCCATGATAAATGACGTACTCAGAGACTTCTTGGACCGAATCGTGTGCGTCTATTTAGACGACATCCTCATTTACTCCCCCGACCTAGACTCTCACGTCTCCCATCTCTCTGCGGTTCTTCAGCGGCTACTGGAGAATCATCTCTATGTTAAGGCAGAGAAGAGTGAGTTCCATGTCTCCACCGTCGCCTTTCTAGGGTTCATTGTGTCTGCAGGGACAGTGGAGATGGACCCTGCCAAGGTCAGTGCAGTGATGGATTGGCCGTCCCCTGACAGCCGTAAGAAACTCCAGCAGTTTCTGGGATTTGCAAACTTTTATCGACGCTTTATCTGCGGCTTCAGCTCCATTGCTGCGCCCCTCCATGCCCTCACCAAGGTTATTATAGTTAACAAAAACGAACGAAAAAACTAAAACTAGAACTGAAAAAACATTTTCGTTAACTGAAATAAAAATAAAAATGAGAGTTTTAAAAAAAACGAAAACTAACTAAAACTGTTTGTTGTGTGTATAAAACGAACTGAAACTAAATAATATTAACCCCAAAAAATACTTAGTTTTCGTCTTTGTTAATACATAAGTCTTTTGGGTTGAAATTACCATGATTACCATGGCGGCGGCGCGCATAGACGCGGCGGCTCTGTGCTCTCTTTTCCGGTGCTTTTTATGGCTATTTTTCTGTGAATTACTTATCGTTTGGACTACATCCTGCTGGGCAGACAACATCTACAGCCGGCATGAGCTCCTAAAGTTAGGATTACAATGTGAACAAGCGGTTACAGCCGACTTTTTTCACTCTCATAACATCCCGAAGGATATTATCAGGACCCCGGGCTCCCCGTGGATTACCATCCCCACAGGGAGGAGGCGAAGGCGGCGCAGGGACAGAAAACAAAAGCGGGGTTGCCGGGCTGGTGTACTGGCGAAGCTGCGTAAGAACCCAAACAAACCACCGCTCCCTAGCATTATTCTTGCTAATGTACGTTCCCTTGGAAACAAAATGGACGAACTTAAGCTTCAAGTGGCAACAAACAGGATCGTCAAGGACTGTTGTGTTTTGATTTTCACCGAGACCTGGCTTCATTCATCCATACCGGACGCGGCTATCGAGCTAGCAGGCCACACGGCACATCGCTACGACAGGAGCGGCGACTCCGTTAAGAGCAAAGGAGGGGGATTGTGCATATATGTGAACAATAACTGGTGCACCAACTCCAGGACTGTAGCCAGTCACTGCTCTCCGGACGTGGAATATGTGACTGTCAGATGTAGCCCGTTTTACCTTCCAAGAGAGTTCACTGTAGTCATGGCAACTGCTGTGTATATACCACCAGATGCTAATGCTAACTCGGCACTGGGACTCCTGCATAGCACGATTAGCAGCAACCAAGACAAATATCCTGAGGCTGTGCACATCATTGCCGGGGACTTTAACCATGCTGAATTAAAATCTGTGTTCCCGATGTTCCATCAGCATGTGAAATGTGCCACCAGAGGGGAAAAGACATTAGACAAAGTTTACTCCAACATAAAACATGGCTACAGAGCTATACAGCTCCCACACCTGGGCCAGTCAGACCACATTTCCCTGCTCCTAGCCCCTGCATATACCCCCCTCAGGAAACGGGCTCCCACCAAAAGGAAGACTATTAAAACTTGGCCCGAAGGTGCCTCCCACCAGCTGCAGGACTGCTTTGAAAGAACAAATTGGGAGATTTTCGACCACCCAGACCTGGAGGAGCACACAGCAGCAGTCCTGTGCTATATCAACCATTGCACAGACACTGTTACTGTGGAAAAGCACATCCGAGTGTATCCAAACCAAAAACCCTGGATGACCAGAGAGGTCAAGCGACTGCTGCGGGAGAGGAACACAGCCTTCAGGTCTGGTGACAGGAACCTGTACAGCTCTGCCAGAGCAAACCTGAAGAGAGGCATCCGACAGGCCAAAATAGACTACAAGCAAAAAATGGAAGACAACCTCAGAACAAACAACACACGGCAGGTTTGGCAAGGGATCCAACACCTAACCAACTACAGACCAGACCTCGCTGCTGTTGATGGGAACCCTTCACTGGCAGAGGAGCTTAACCTCTTCTTTGCCCGTTTCGAGGTGGAGCCACCAGAGACAGCTGCATTACAGGCATCAGCCAACAACAACCCCTCCCTCAGGGTAGAGGAACATGAGGTGAGGCGCACGCTGAGGTCTGTGAACCCGAGGAAGGCTGTCGGACCTGATGGCATCACTGGACAGGTGCTGAAGGACTGTGCAGACCAGCTGGCGGGGGTCTTTACTAAGATCTTCAATCGTTCCTTACATCAGTCCATCGTCCCACCCTGCCTCAAATCCTCAACTATTGTCCCTCTGCCCAAAACATCCACAATCACAGGCCTCAAGGACTATAGACCCGTCGCCTTGACACCGATCATCACAAAATGCTTTGAGAAACTGGTACGCAACCACATTACCTCATGCCTTCCATCAACACTTGACAGCTACCAGTTTGCATACAGGGCGAACAGGTCCACAGAAGATGCCATCACCACCACTCTCCACACTGCTTTGTCCCATCTGGAGCAACCGGGGAACTACGTGAGGCTGCTGTTTGTGGATTTCAGTTCCGCCTTTAACACCATCCTCCCTCACAGACTTGTTTCCAAACTGGAGGCCCTCGGACTCCCCACCTCCACATGCCTCTGGATTTTGGACTTCTTGACAGCCCGCCCCCAGAGGGTTAGAGTAGGGTCCCACACGTCGACAGCTCTCACCCTCAGTACCGGCTCCCCACAGGGCTGTGTGCTGAGCCCCCTGCTCTACACCCTCTACACACAAGACTGCACCTCCACCCACCCCAGCAATACCATCATTAAGTTCGCAGACGACACCACAGTAGTGGGGCTCATCTCTGGGAATGATGAGTCTGCTTACCGGGACGAGGTGGAGCGGCTCTGTGTCTGGTGTGAAAAAAACAATCTCACCCTCAACACAACAAAGACCAAGGAACTGGTGGTGGACTACAGGAGGAAAAAAACTGTCATTCAGCCACTGTCTATTGGTGGGGATTGTGTGGAGTGGGTGGCTGCTTTCAAGCTCCTGGGCGTCACCATTGAGCAGGACCTGACCTGGAGCGCCAACACCACTGCTCTGGTGAAGAAGGCCCAGCAGAGACTGTATTTTCTCAGGCTTTTAAAGAAAAACAAACTGAGTGAGAAACTGCTGGTGTCCTTCTACCGCTGCTCAATAGAGAGCATTTTAACGTACTGTGTACTGTGTCTGTGCCTGGTTGCACAGCTGCGGCTAAGACAGCTCTCCGAAGAGTCACCACGAGAGCCCAGAAGATCATTGGCTGCCCTCTCCCATCCCTGGAGGAACTGTACAGTTCTCGCTGCCTAAAAAAGGCTCAAAACATTCTCCTGGATCCATCACACCCCGGACATTCCCAGTTTGAACTGCTGCCTTCAGGCAGAAGATACAGAACAATTAAAACAAGGACAAACAGATTAAAAAACAGCTTCTATCCGAGAGCCATCGTGGCCTTAAATGCTGCTAAATAAAGTTTATTTATTAGGGAAGTGTGCAATAACCGGAGAAGGTGTAACCTCCTTTTTATATTTTGTTGTATATTTTTTAACATATCTTTCTTATATTGTCTTATTTCGCAGTTTTTAGTTTTCTATTCTTACTTGACTTTTTATTCCACCGGAAAAATTGCACTGTAATTTCGTTGTACATGTACAATGACAAATAAAGATATTTCTATTTCTATTTCTAAATAAAGTCTATTTACTTCACCCTGCTAGTTTTACTGTGTATCTGAACCTTACGGCATCACGTAGTCTGTGACGTCACATGATGTCTGTCGGACACTGCCGGCTAGCGTGGTCATAGACCTTTACATGAGCGTGATGGCTGCATTAACAGTTGGGAGAAAGCGGGAGAGTCCTATTTGGGACTTTTTTGAATATAACAGCGTCGAAAACTAAAGTAAGTGCCTTGTAGTCGAAGCAGGAGACAAAATTTGTGGAACGCTCCTCAAAGGGAAAAACCCTACGAATCTAAAAGTACATTTAAAAATTTCACACACAAACGCAAATCAACAGTACCTAGACAAGCTAGCCTGTCGCCCGCCCTCCCCCGAAAAAGAAGTGAGAGCAGATAACGTAATGCTGTTATCGGCTGTTGTATTTTAATTTAAGGATAGTTGTCCTTGTGTCCTCTGAATAATAAGTGTTTCAAAATGTATCTTTGATTGAGTTTTTATCATACAATACTTATTGTGGTGATTTTGAATCATGCACCTGACAAATATCCTAATTTACAAAAAAAAAGAAGAAAAAACTAAAACTAACACTAAAACTAATAAAAACTAAACTAAAACGAAGCAATTTCAAAAAATAAAAACTAATAAAAACTAGTAAAGCAGCCTCTAAAAACTAATTAAAACTAAATAAATTTAAAAACAAAAATTCAAAACGAAATAAAAACTAAAACTAATAAAAGATCTGAAACTATTATAACATTGGCCCTCACGTCTCCACGCATGCAGTTCCAATGGACACCTGCGGCCGAGGCCGCTTTCTGAGCTCTGAAACGCTGCTTCACATCGGCTCCACTGCTTACTCTGCCTGATCCGCACCGGCAGTTCGTTGTGGAGGTGGATGCGTCCAATGAGGGGATCGGAGCTGTCCTGTCCCAACGGTCTGAGCAGGATGGCAGGATGCACCCCTGTGCGTTCCTGTCTCGGCGTCCCTCCTCGGCAGAACGCAATTATAATATCGGCAACCGGGAGCTGCTGGCGGTCAAGGTGGCTCTGGAGGAGTGGCGGCATTGGTTGGAGGGGGCCGAGCACCCCTTCATCGTCTGGACGGACCATAAAAACCTTGAGTATATCTGGAACACAAAGAGACTTAATGCTCGCCAGGCCAGTTGGCGACTGTTTTTTGACCGCTTTTCTTTTACTCTCTCTTACAGGCCGGGGTCCAAAAACGTCAAGCCGGATGCCCTGTCTCGTCAATTCGACCCCGCGCCTGTTGCCAAAGAACCTGAACCTCTCCTTCCGCTGACTTGTGTGGTTGGAGCAGTGTCTTGGCAGATAGAATCAGAGGTAAGGCGGGCTAACGGTGGGGTGCTGACGCCCAGTGGGTGCCCGAGGAATCGCCTGTTCGTTCCTCCGAACCTACGCTCAAGGGTGATTCACTGGGCCCACGCCTCACTGCTTTCCTGTCATCCGGGAGTACGGCGGACTATGCACGCCATCTCTCAGAGATTCTGGTGGCCATGCATGGAGCGAGAGGTCCGGGAGTACGTTTCCGCTTGTTCAGTCTGTGCATCCACCGGACGACGCATGGGACTCCTACAGCCTCTTCCCATCCCTTCCAGACAGTGGACGGAGGTCTCCATGGACTTTGTCACAGGCCTTTCCCTCTCACGTGGTCACACCACGTTTTTTTTTTTTCAATATGTTTTTAATGCAAACAAAGAGAGAATTGTTACATACATGAAACACAATGGAACAAAGATACAGTTTCATATTTGTAATACAACATGACCAGTTTTTTATTTTTATTTTTTCAAACACCTCGAACCCCCCCCCCCCCATGGTTTGCAAGACAAGGATAAGATATATATTGTCCAATATAACAAAAGCATATCTCTATGTGATCAATTCGATGACCAAATCGATCAGCCAAGTGGCAACATAAAATAGAGAAATATAGTAACATATATAGCAGATGTGATATTTATATGTAAGAAAAAGAAAAATAATAATAATAATACTAACAGTGCAATAATATTTAAGAACAGTTGGATTATTTTAAACTATAAACTACTGAGATGTGATGGTAGAATGTGAAGAGGCCTCAGGTAGAATTCTGAGTTTGTCAAAGTGATCTAAAACCGGGCCCCAGATTGAGAAAAATTTGTCCCTCGATCCCTGAACTGAATATTTTATTTTTTCAAGTTGTAGTAGTTGCATAAGATCCGTCAACCACTGGGACACCCTGGGTGGGTCCTTAGATTTCCAGTGCAATAATATACGGCGCTTTGCTATCAGAGTAGCAAAAGCAAGAATGTCTTTGTGTCTTTTTCTTAATGTATCTGGGTTTTGGTGTGAAACACCAAATATGACTGCCTCTGCACTAGGCTGTAGATTGATATCTAGAGCATCTGATAAAGTTTTAAAAATTGTAGACCAGTAATTCACCAGAGCAGAGCATGACCAGAACATGTGGGTTAGATTGGCTGGGCTATTTTGACGTCTGTCACAATTTGCACTCAGATGAGGATAAATTCTTGACAGTCTTGCTTTAGAGAAGTAAGCCCTATGTAGAATTTTAAACTGTATTATATTTAACTTGGCACAAGAGGTACTGTGGTTAACTCTCTGTCAGGCCATACATTATATGATGATACATTATCATCCATAACTCGCCCAAGCTCTTCCTCCCAGCTACCTCTTATTTTCCAAAGAGCTACACTGTCATGAAGTGATATGCAGACTTTGATTTTGGAAATAAATTTTTTTGAATTAAGTAGCAACTCAAACACCTCATCTAACACAGAGACTGGGGGTATTTTAGGGAAGTTAGGGTCATGCTGCTGAAGGAAGTGATGCACTTGAAGGTACCGAAAAAAGTGAGATTTAGGCAGATTAAATTTGGAAGCAAGATCATTAAAGTTTGCAAATATACCGTTTAGGTACATGTCCTTAAAGTTGATAATACCTTTTCTCTTCCCAAATTGTGAATGCGAAGTCTGTCTGACCAGGGAGAAAAAGGTGATTTTTGCGTATAGGACTAGTGGTAAGCACTTGAGTGCGTTCGTACGTCTGTCTGAATTGAAATATAATTTTAAATGTATTTGTAACGATTGCATTGTGTGTAATATAGTGTGAAATGACACAGGGAAGACTAGATCCAGTAAGGGCTGTCAGAGTTGTTGTTTTACAGGAGGAGGCTTCGAGTCGACACCAGTTAATATCAGAAGCCTGGAGCCAATGCATAATTTTTTGAATATTAGAGGCCCAGTAGTAGTGGCACAGGTTTGGTAGGCCTAAGCCACCTTGATGTTTAGGTCTTTGTAATAATTTTAAACAGACTCTTGGGTTCTTGCCGCTCCAGATGAATGAAGAAAAGCTTTTGTCGACTGATTTAAATAAGGGATGTAGAGGGGGATGCACTGGAACAGGTAGAGGAATCTGGGAAGTATATTCATTATTATACTATTTACTTTCCCTGCAAGAGACAGGTTAAGAACTTCCCAGTTCTTCAGGTCTGTCTTAACCTTCTCCAGTAAGGCAAGGAAATTTTCTTGATACAGACTTTGCAAGTTTCTTGTGATATTAATTCCCAAGTACTTAAAACCGTTTCTGGATATCTGAAATGGCAAGGCAGTGTCTTTTAATTGAAGCGCTAAGTTGTTGAGAGGAAAACACTGACTTTTACTGAAGTTTAATTTATATCCAGATATAGCCCCGAACTTCTGTAGGACATCAATGATGTGTGGAACAGTTGGGACAGGGTCAGAAATATACACCAAAAGATCATCTGCGTATAACGAAACTCTGAGCTCTTCCCCTCCCCTGTGGATGCCTTTCATTGAAGTTGATGATTTAAGGATAATAGATAAAGGTTCTATAGCTAAAGCAAATAAAAGAGGACTAATTGGACATCCTTGTCGTGTTCCTCTGAATAACTGAAAATACTTAGATTGTTTGCCATTTGTGATCACAGAGGCTACAGGAGAAGTATACAAGAGCCGGATCCAGGAGATGAAGTTCGGCCCATATCCAAATGTTCTTAGACATTCAAATAGATATTCCCATTCAATCCTGTCGAAGGCTTTCTCTGCATCCAACGAGACAACCACCTTGGGTACTCCAGTGGGCGCCGGAGAATAAACGGCATTCAACAGACTACGTATGTTAGTGAAAGACTGGCGTCCAGAGATGAAACCAGTTTGGTCAACCGAAATAACATTATGTATTGTTGGGTCTTAACGCCGGGCTAGGATTTTGGCTAAAATTTTTACAGCAGTATTTAAAAGGGAAGTAGGACGGAATGAGCCACATTCAGAGCTATCCCTTCCAGGTTTAAGAAGGAGAGTGATGATAGCTTCAGTAAGTGTTCTTGGAAGTGAACCATGGGAAAAGGAGTCGTTGAACATATCAAGCAAGAGTTTTGACAACTGTCTGGAAAACTTTTTGAAGAACTCCAGGGGGTAGCCATCTGGGCCACGTGCCTTTCCACTTTGCATTTCAGTTATTGCATCAGTTACTTCCACCAGTTGCAGTGGGCGTTCAGTCTCATTCCTGTGGTGAGGTGTTATGCATGGAGCATTGAGATTATTAAGAAACTGTTTCATTTCACTGTGGGCATTTTTTGATTCTGATTTATAAATATTTGAGTAAAATGAGGAGAATGTATTTATTTCATCTGGATCCATTGTTAAGACACCATTGGATTTCCTTATTTGAAGAATTTGTCGACTGGCTGTTTGTCGTTTAAGTTGGTGTGCAAGGAAACGGCCCTCCTTTTCCCCATGCTCATAGTGATTTCCTCGAGACATTAGCAATAAACGTTCTGTTTTAGCTGTAGACAAGAGATTATATTTAGTCTGGAGGTCGATCCTCCTTTTGTACAGTTCTGGAGAAGGGGCGGTAGCATATAATGAATCGACTTTGTTTAACGATGATATGAGCTGGTCTTTTTCAAGCCTCTGGGACTTATTGAGTCGAGCAGTGTATGAGATTATCTCACCTCTAATTATAACTTTTAGAGTTTCCCAAAGTAATGATGGAGTGGCATCTTTTTTATTTAATTC
This sequence comes from Oryzias sinensis, assembly GCA_037389245.1. NCBI lineage: Eukaryota > Metazoa > Chordata > Actinopteri > Beloniformes > Adrianichthyidae > Oryzias > Oryzias sinensis. The sequence continues at coordinate 10,353,797 of CM074497.1, read as the reverse complement.
CACGTATTCGTCTATTTTTTTAGCAATGAATTTACAGAATTCACCGTCCCCTTGTAAGGTTTTATCTACTTTTCAGGGGGGGCGACATTTCCATTGTAGAGAAATTTTAAGGTCTTAAAGCACGGGGGCATGATCTGATTCAAGTATAGTTGAGTAATTAACATCCAAGACCAACGGGACAAGGCTTTTATCAATAAAAAAATAATCTATTCTGCTAATGAGTGATGTACAGGTGAGAAAAAGGAGAAGGAGCAACCTTGTGGGTAAAGAGTGCGCCAAGGGTCAACACACCCTGTTTGTTCCATAAAAACTGTTAAAGATCTAGCCATTCTTGATTGTTTTGTGGGTTTGGGATGAGACCGGTCAAGTTTAGGATCAATTACGCAGTTTAAGTCACCTCCAAAGATTAGTTTGTGCGAATTTATATCAGGTATTAGTGAGGTCGTTTTTGTTATGAAATCCCCATCGTCCCAGTTGGGAGCATAAACATTCATCAAAACAACAGGTTCATTATAAAGGACCCCAGAGACCATTACAAAGCGACCTTGTGGATCTGATACGATCCTGGTAGGTCTGAATTGAATTTTTTTGTGTACCAGAATGGCAGAGCCCCTGGATCTAGAGTTAAAATTTGAATGGAAAACCTGCCCAATCCAAGATTTTCAGAGTCTGATCTGGTCTTTGTTCTGTAGGTGAGTTTCTTGGAGAAAAGCAACTTCACATTTTAAAGATTTGAGATGATTAAAGATTCTTGCTCGTTTTACAGGACCATTTAGCCCCCTCACATTTTAAACTAACAAATCTCACACCAGCTTGTCTCTTATCAGCGCTCATTTATAGAGAAAAAGATGAAAAAAATAAAAAATAAATGAGTGAAGTGTTATAACAAAAAGGAGAAAATATAGGAAGATATACTATATGGTCTTGCAGAGAATTTAAAAGCATGTTAAGGTTTACCAAACCAGGAGAGTTCCCACCCAAATACCCATCCCAAAACCCATGCACAAACTGTGCCTGAACAAAAACACCTATACTTGCCTCTGGAACTGAGACAAGCAGCAGGCCTAACACTATTTCACAAAACTTCTGGTGAAACATCTTTGTAGTACTAATCGGGAGGGCTCCCTAGAATAACTTAAAAAAGAGAAACGCAAAAAATAATGTGTATACATAAATATGTATATACATATTCGCACCTATATGCATATCTATTCACGCACCCACCCATAGATGCATAAACCCTCATACTTGGGAAAAAAGAGGAAAAAATAAAGAATACCCCAGTAGACCTGCAGTTCACCACGGAGAACATTAAAAAATGGCAAGAAGAAAAGAAAAGAGAATTACTCAGAAATTATAATCATTGGAAAGAATAACATGAAAATAACTATATAATACTGTAGCGGACTGAGTTGGTCTGGGTAGATGTTGGTCATTCCAAAATCCCAAAGTTACTTGAACGCATCATACAGAGGGGGGTTGGGTCTCTCTGGTTCGTTCAGCGGTTGAGAGAGAGAGTTCTAGGGAGTTTTTGAGAGTGGCTGCATGTTGTACGGCGTTGGTTACGGCCTACAGTAGCCAAAATAAAAATCACAAAAAGGATTTGGTGTCCGTGCCTCAGTGACTCGGGAAAAGAGGACGCTACATTTGGTGTCAGAAGTGATCCAACTTGTCGCCTTGGAGACCGCAGCTCGCATTACCGTGGCAACCCTTTTCGACCGCAGCAACTCTGCACTATGTTTCCCACGGACACGTTCTGCAAGACTGAGGAGGTGAGAGGAGCTCACGGAATGGAAGACAGCGACAAGGAAAAAGAACATAAAGAGCAGGTGAAGCGGATGGTTGCTAGCTTGGCTGCAGATGCTGGATTGGGTCGCTGTAAAGAGCCCGCCCTTCAAGATTCACGTCCGAAGGCGGGAACGGTAAAAGCTCCGCCTCCATTAGGGCTTCACGATTCTGTTCCTCCATCAATGA
>CM074497.1:10252552-10351323 GCA_037389245.1 Oryzias sinensis | reverse complement strand
TAAAACAGTCTAAGCTGTTGGACAGAACAAGTTAAAAAAGAAAAAAAAAGAAAAAGAATTTTGGGCAAAACAAACTAACAATTATTACCAAATCTTTAAGGAAAAATTAACACAATACAACACATTTATTGGGGGACTTCCGGTAGCGATGTAGAGTGAGGACGCAGACGGCAGGGCTCCCGTGCTTTTTTACATTTATTCTTTGATTTACCCATTTTTTTCTAGCAAGAACGCCTGAAACGTCTTGCTAAATATAAGCAATACCAACCTTCCCTTTTGCTTAAAGAAAAAAAAAAAAAAAGGGAAAACATGAGCAAAAATCCAAAGCAAACTCCAGCTACTCGTGCAGCCACATCTGCTGCTGGTAAGCTAGCTTCTTTCGCCGCTGGCAGCCATCCTCCGGATTCACCTCCTGAACACAGACCCGAAGCCGCGGCCTTCAAGCTGGAACATCTCACCGCCGAGTTTGCCAAACAGAGGGCCTCATTGAGGGAGGACGTATCCATACAGGAGTCTATAAAGCCGCTACAAACTTCTCTGGATACTTTACAGAGCACAGTTTCCTCCTTCCAGAAGCGCCTCACCTCTGTGGAGTCTACGACCGGAGACAACTTTGAAAGACTGGCGGTGGCTGAGTCCGCCATAAAAACTTTGGAAAATCGCAACCAGCTTCTCCTGGACCGACTGGACGACCCGGAGAACCGGTCGCGGAGAGTAAATCTCTGCATACTGAATATTCCGGAGGGGAGTGAAGACGGGAAGGATCCGGTAAAGTTCATGGAAGAGTTTCTGATGGAGGTGATGGGTCCCGCCGTTTTCCCTGCAGTACCGGAGCTGGAGAGAGCTCACCGGTCTCCCACCGTCAGATCGACCCAGAAGAAATCCCCACGCGCCTTTTTGGTCTGTTTCTCAAAGTTTCAGCAGAAAGAGGCTGCTCTGCGCTGGGCTAGGAGCCATGAGCTGCAGTATAAAGGAACAGCGATCAGGATGTACCAGGATCTTAGCCCGGCTCTCGCTAAGAAACGAGCCGCATTTAACGCGGTGAAACGGGCGCTCTATGAGAAGAACGTCCGCTTCCATCTGATCTACCCCGCCCGGCTGCGCGTGCTGCATGGAGGGGAGACCTTCATGTTTGACTCTCCAGAGGAAGCAGAAAAGTTCTTCAGTCAGAAATTTGGGGAATAAAGAAGGTATGACTGCCACTGGAGATTTACACTGATGTGTAATCATTATACCACTTATTGGCATTAACAGGTTAGAATGGCACCTGGGCTTGTTACAATGTAACCACTGCACTATATAGTTATTGTCATGTTATTCTTTCCAATGATTATAATTTCTGAGTAATTCTCTTTTCTTTTCTTCTTGCCATTTTTTTAATGTTCTCTGTGGTGAACTGCGGGTCTACTGGGGTATTCTTTATTTTTTCCTAAGTATGAGGGTTTATGCATCTATGTGTGGCTGCGTGAATAGATATGCATATAGGTGTGAATATGTATATACATATTTATGTATACACATTATTTTTTGCATTTCTCTTTTTTAAGTTATTCTAGGGAGCCCTCCCGATTAGCACTACAAAGATGTTTCACCAGAAGTTTTGTGAAATAGTGTTAGGCCTGCTGCTTGTCTCAGTTCCAGAGGCAAGTATAGGCGTTTCTGTTCAGGCACAGTTTGTGCATGGGTTTTGGGACGGGTATTTGGGTGGGAACTCTCCTGGTTTTGTAAACCTTAACATGCTTTTAAATTCTCTGCAATGCCATATTGTATATCTTCCTATATTTTCTCCTTTTTTTTATAACACTTCATATATTTTTATTTTATCCTTTTCTCTATAAATGAGCGCTGATAAGAGACAAGCTGGTGTGAGATTTGTTAGTTGGAATGTGAGGGGGCTAAATGGTCCTGTAAAACCAGCAAGAATCTTTAATCATCTCAAATCTTTAAAATGTGAAGTTGCTTTTCTCCAAGAAACCCACCTACAGAACAAAGACCAGATCAGACTGCAGGTTTTCCATTCAAATTTTAACTCTAGATCCAGGGGCTCTGCCATTCTGGTACACAAAAAAATTCAATTCAGACCTACCAGGATCGTATCAGATCCACAAGGTCTCTTTGTAATGGTCTCCGGGGTCCTTTATAATGAACCTGTTGTTTTGGTGAATGTTTATGCTCCCAACTGGGACGATGGGGATTTCATAACAAAAACGACCTCACTAATACCTGATATAAATTCGCACAAACTGATCTTTGGAGGTGACTTAAACTGCGTAATTGATCCTAAACTTGACCGGTCTAATCCCAAACCCACAAAACAATCAAGAATGGCTAGATCTTTAACAGTTTTTATGGAACAAACAGGGTGTGTTGACCCTTGGCGCACTCTTTACCCACAAGGTAGCTCCTTCTCCTTTTTCTCACCTGTACATCATTCATTTAGCAGAATAGATTATTTTTTTATCGATAAAAGCCTTGTCCCGTTGGTCTCGGATGTTAATTACTCAACTATACTTGAATCAGATCATGCCCCCGTGCTTTTAGACCTTAAAATTTCTCTACAATGGAAATGTCGCCCCCCCTGGAAACTAGATAAAACCTTACTAGGGGACGGTGAATTCTGTAAATACATTGCTAAAAAAATAGACGAATACGTGGAATTAAATAAGAAAGATGCCACTCCATCATTACTTTGGGAAACTCTAAAAGTTGTAATTAGAGGTGAGATAATCTCATACACGGCTCGACTCAATAAGTCGCAGAGGCTTGAACAAGACCAGCTCATATCATCATTAAACGAAGTCGATTCATTATATGCTACCGCCCCTTCTCCAGAACTGTACAAAAGGAGGATCGACCTCCAGACTAAATATAATCTCTTGTCTACAGCTAAAACAGAACGTTTATTGCTAATGTCTCGAGGAAATCACTATGAGCATGGGGAAAAGGCAGGTCGTCTCCTTGCACACCAACTTAAACGACAAACAGCCAGTCGACAAATTCTTCAAATAAGGAAATCCAATGGTGTCTTAACAATGGATCCAGATGAAATAAATGCTACATTCTCCTCATTTTACTCAAATATTTATAAATCAGAATCAAAAAATGCCCACAGTGAAATGAAACAGTTTCTTAATAATCTCAATGCTCCATGCATAACACCTCACCATAGGAATGAGACTGAACGCCCACTGCAACTGGTGGAAGTAACTGATGCAATAACTGAAATGCAAAGTGGAAAGGCACCTGGCCCAGATGGCTACCCCCTGGAGTTCTTCAAAAAGTTTTCCAGACAGTTGTCAAAACTCTTGCTTGATATGTTCAACGACTCCTTTTCCCATGGTTCACTTCCAAGAACACTTACTGAAGCTATCATCACTCTCCTTCTTAAACCTGGAAGGGATAGCTCTGAATGTGGCTCGTTCCGTCCTATTTCCCTTTTAAATACTGATGTGAAAATTTTAGCCAAAATCCTAGCCCGGCGTTTAGACCCAACAATACATAATGTTATTTCGGTTGACCAAACTGGTTTCATCTCTGGACGCCAGTCTTTCACTAACATACGTAGTCTGTTGAACGCCGTTTATTCTCCGGCGCCCACTGGAGTACCCGAGGTGGTTGTCTCGTTGGATGCAGAGAAAGCCTTCGACAGGATTGAATGGGAATATCTATTTGAATGTCTAAGAACATTTGGATATGGGCCAAACTTCATCTCCTGGATCCAGCTCTTGTATACTTCTCCTGTAGCCTCTGTGATCACAAATGGCAAACAATCTAAGTATTTTCAGTTATTCAGAGGAACACGACAAGGATGTCCAATTAGTCCTCTTTTATTTGCTCTAGCTATAGAACCTTTATCTATTATCCTTAAATCATCAACTTCAATGAAAGGCATCCACAGGGGAGGGGAAGAGCTCAGAGTTTCGTTATACGCAGATGATCTTTTGGTGTATATTTCTGACCCTGTCCCAACTGTTCCCCACATCATTGATGTCCTACAGAAGTTCGGGGCTATATCTGGATATAAATTAAACTTCAGTAAAAGTCAGTGTTTTCCTCTCAACAACTTAGCGCTTCAATTAAAAGACACTGCCTTGCCATTTCAGATATCCAGAAACGGTTTTAAGTACTTGGGAATTAATATCACAAGAAACTTGCAAAGTCTGTATCAAGAAAATTTCCTTGCCTTACTGGAGAAGGTTAAGACAGACCTGAAGAACTGGGAAGTTCTTAACCTGTCTCTTGCAGGGAAAGTAAATAGTATAATAATGAATATACTTCCCAGATTCCTCTACCTGTTCCAGTGCATCCCCCTCTACATCCCTAAATCTTTCTTTAAATCAGTCGACAAAAGCTTTTCTTCATTCATCTGGAGCGGCAAGAACCCAAGAGTCTGTTTAAAATTATTACAAAGACCTAAACATCAAGGTGGCTTAGGCCTACCAAACCTGTGCCACTACTACTGGGCCTCTAATATTCAAAAAATTATGCATTGGCTCCAGGCTTCTGATATTAACTGGTGCCGACTCGAAGCCTCCTCCTGTAAAACAACAACTCTGGCAGCCCTCACTGGATCTAGTCTTCCCTGTGTCATTTCACACTATATTACACACAATCCAATCGTTACAAATACCTTTAAAATTATATTTCAATTCAGACAGACGTACGGACTCACTCAAGTGCTTACCACTAGTCCCATACGCAAAAATCACCTTTTTCTCCCTGGTCAGACAGACTTCGCATTCACCATTTGGGAAGAGAAAGGTATTATCAACTTTAAGGACATGTACCTAAAAGGTATATTTGCAAACTTTAATGATCTTGCTTCCAAATTTAATCTGCCTAAATCTCATTTTTTTCGGTACCTTCAAGTGCGTCACTTCCTTCAGCAGCATGACCCTAACTTCCCTAAAATACCCCCAGTCTCTGTGTTAGATGAGGTGTTTGAGTTGCCACTTAATTCAAAAAGATTAAGTTCCAAAATCAAAGATTGCATATCACTTCATGATAGGCCTGCACAATATACCGCAAATTTATCGTTATCGCAATATCCAGCTCTGCAATATGCATATCGCAAAAGACGGCGAATATCGCAATAAATCGCAAACCCAAAATGTGTTAAAACAATCTTCTAGCAGCTTGAAGCATTTAACGGATCAAATAAATCCCTTTATGCTTTGACCAATCAGATGGAGGCCTTCCCATTGTTGACCAATCAGATGGAGGCCTGTTATGTTAAATGTTTGTCCCCCATGTCGATGAGGGTCATTTGGAGTATAATTTTTAAACTGTTGTAATGAAATGGGAATGATGTTTTTGTTTATTTTTTTATTTGTTTATTTGTTTATTTACTGCAAATTATATCGTTATCGCAATATTGATCACTAATATCGCAAGTTTTCCTCATATCGTGCAGCCCTAGTTCATACTAGGTCACGTTTAAGTTGTGGGCCTCTATCTTTTTTCTTCATTTATGTTTTGGCCACAGCTATAGGTCTTAACTTTTTCTCCTTTTTGAAAAAGACTTGGATTTTAAGTTATGTTGACTTATTTAATAACACTTGCAGTAAAATGGAAATGTAGGAGACACCAACCTATTTCATTCCTGGGCATCTATATAAACTTTTTGTAATCATTCATCATAGTTTTGGCAAGTTCTATGGTAAATATATTTTCTTCTTTTTGAATAAAACTTGCACGTTAATTTAAGTTGTGTTGAATTATTTGAATAAAACTCACACCGAAACCAAAATGTATTGGTATTTTTGCTTTTCTATTTTTCCATTTATCGCAAGTCATACCGTCATCGCAGTTTCAAACACTGATATCGCATATCGCAGATTTTTCTAATATCGTGCAGGCCTACTTCATGACAGTGTAGCTCTTCGGAAAATAAGAGGTAGCTGGGAGGAGGAGCTTGGGCGAGTTATGGATGATAATGTATGGAACCGGGCCTTACAGAGAGTTAACCACAGTACCTCTTGTGCCAAGTTAAATATAATACAGTTTAAAATTCTACATAGGGCTCACTTCTCTAAAGCAAGACTGTCAAGAATTTATCCTCATCTGAGTGCAAATTGTGACTGATGTCAAAATAGCCCAGCCAATCTAACCCACATGTTCTGGTCATGCTCTGCTCTGGTGAATTACTGGTCTACAATTTTTAAAACTTTATCAGATGCTCTAGATATCAATCTACAGCCTAGTGCAGAGGCAGTCATATTTGGTGTTTCACACCAAAACCCAGATACATTAAGAAAAAGACACAAAGACATTCTTGCTTTTGCTACTCTAATAGCAAAGCGCCGTATATTATTGCACTGGAAATCTAAGGACCCACCCAGGGTGTCCCAGTGGATGACGGATCTTATGCAACTTCTACAACTTGAAAAAATAAAATATTCAGTTCAGGGATCGAGGGACAAATTTTTCTCAATCTGGGGCCCGGTTTTAGATCACTTTGACAAACTCAGAACTCTACCTGAGGCCTCTTCACATTCTATCATCACGTCTCAGTAGTTTATAGTTTAAAATAATCCAACTGTTCTTAAATATTATTAGCACTGTTAGTATTATTATTATAATTTTTCTTTTTCTTACATATAAATATCACATCAGCTTTATATGTTACTATATTTCTCTATTTTATGTTGCCACTTGGCTGATTGATTTGGTCATCGAGTTGATCACATAGAAATATGCTTTTGTTATATTGGACAACATATATCTTATCCTTGTCTTGCAAACCATGGAGAGGGGGGGGGGTTCGAGGTGTTTGAAAAAAAAAAAAAAAACTGGCCATGTTATATTACAAATATGAAACGGTATCTTTGTTTCATTGTGTTTCATGTATGTAACAATTCTCTCTTTGTTTGCAATAAAAACAAATTGAAAAAAAAAAACTCAATCTCTGCTTCTCATACTTTAACTTTCAATTTGGGTGTTTTTAAAAAATATTCAGTTTATTTTTAGGTCTATTTTTTATTCATAAATGTCATTTTATAAAAGCAAAGCCACATATTTTGTTTTTCAAAAACAATTTGATTTCTTATAAACCCCTCCAGGAAATAACAAACTTTAAAACTAGTAAACTCTGGATTGATGCCTTTGTTTCTTTTAATTTTCATCCTTTTTGTCAATGTCTTCTTATATTTTGCTATCATTTGTCTGTGTTTCATTTATTTGTGTGACTAATATCTGTATTTCATGACATCGTTTTCCTTCTGCTGCGTATTCTTCCAGTTTTTGTCAACACTTCCTGCCTCACGTTTTTGGAACCTTCCAAATGGAAAAACGGCTTTATCGATGAAAAACTAAATCATAACAGTCAGGGTGTCATCAGGGGGGGGCTGCCCCCTCCCTAAATGTTCTGAATCCGTCCCTCTGCACATCCTGAGGTCAGACTGGGGATCCTGACGCAAAGGATTATGGGACGTTGCTCCTCTCAGCTCCACAAACATGTTTCTGTCTCCAACTCCTCACATCATGTAGAAACATTTCTGTAAGTCTAGAATTTCCATCTAGATCAAAACTTTATTCCATTTTTCACCTGGAATTCTAACATTTATATGTAGAAACCTGATTCTATTGAATTCTATTGAAATGTAGGAATCCTTTCCAGGTGACCAAAGGAATCCGTCAGTCAGTAACTTTGTGTTCATAGACACAGTTGTGCACACATGGTTGTGTTTTGTCTTTGTTTTTGTCTCAGACTAACAATCAGAACCGCGTCTCGGGTTTCAGAACCTCAGAGTGGACTTCATGGAACTGAAGCAGAACTCTTAGAATGTTATTGATCCATTAGGGATGATCTGGTTACTTCACTCTGATGAAAATAGAATCAAACAGTGATCTCTGGTGGGTCTGTAAGACCCGGGACAAAGGGGGGGTTGGGTCAGACCATGTGGGGGGGTTGCAGGGCAGACGGCCTCCATCTACAGATAAATCCATCTAACATTATTATATAAAGTCCACGAGGGAGACGTCCTCACAGGAAACACGTCTGTCAATCATCAGAGCTCTGGGATCAAGTCAAGGTTCTGGTGGATCAATAAGGTTCTGATGGATCCGTTCTGATGGATCCGTTCTGATGGATCCGTTTCATGGATGAGGCTCACGCTGCTTCAGTTGAATGTTTCTGCCTAGAACCGTCACGTCTGTTGGAACGTGGACTCAAAGCTAGCTTCATGTTTTTATGAATCTGTCTCTCCTCCTCCTTCATTCAGACCTGTTCGCCTCCCAGCTGGATCGACCGTCTCACAGCCGCCTGTCTCTCAACTGACGGACTGTCTCACAGCCGCCTGTCTCCAACTGGATCGACTGGTCTTCATTGGCCGCTCTGTCTCCAGCTGGATGGACCGTCTCACAGCCGCTTCAGCCTTCCAGCTGGACGGACTGTTCAGTCGCGCCTGTGTCCAGCTGGACCGGACGCCCACAGCCGCTCGTCTCCAGCTGGATGACCGCCTCACAGCCGCCTGACCGACTGTCTGGCCAGCCGCCTGTCTCCAGCTGACGGACCGCTCACAGCCGCCTGTCTCCAGCTGATGGACCGCTCACAGCCGCCTGTCTCCAGCTGACGATTCACAGCCGCCTGTGTCCAGCTGGACCGATCGCTCACAGCCGCCTGTTCTTCCAGCTGACGGACCGCTCACAGCCGCCTGACCGACCGTCTCACAGCCGCTCGTCTCAGCTGGACGACCGCTCCACAGCCGTTTGCTCCCAGCTGGACGACCGGCTCACAGCCGTTCATGCCTCCAGCTGGACGGACCGGCCTACACAGCCGTCTGTCTCCAGCTGGACGGACCGTCTCACAGCCGTCTGTCTCCAGCTGGATGGACCGCTCACAGCCGCCTGTCTCCAGTTGGACGGATCGTTCACAGCCGCTTCAGGTTCAGTTGACCGACCAGCCTCACAGCCGCCTGTCTCCAGCTGGATCGGACCGCCTTCACAGCCGCCTGGACCGATTCGTTCACAGCCGCCTGTTCTCCAGCTGACGACCGCTCACAGCCGCCTGTGTCTCAGCTGGACGGACCGCCTCACAGCCGCCTGTCTCCAGCTGGACGGACCGCTCAGCCGCCTGTTCTCCAGCTGGACGGATCGCTCACAGCCGCTTCGGGACCGCATCGTTCGCTGCTTGCTTTCGTCTCCAGCTGGACGACCGGCCTTGGCCAGCCGTCGGTTCTGCGCCGATGGACCGGCTTCAGCCGTCACCTGCTGGACGCACTGCCTCAGCCGCTTCGTCTCCAGCTGGACGCATCGCTCACAGCCGCCTGCTCCCAGCTGGACGACCGCTCACAGCCGCCTGGACCGACTGTTCACAGCCGCTCGTCTCCAGCTGGACGGACCTCACAGCCGCTTCGTTCCCAGCTGGACGGACCGCTCACAGCCGCTTGACCGACTGTTCAGCCGCTTCGGAGACAGACGGCTGCAGAGATCACAGCCGCTTGCTCCCAGTTGACCACTGTCTCACAGCCGTTTGTCTCCAGCTGGACGGACGGTTCGCAGCCGCTTTGTTCAGCTGACGGACCGCTCACAGCCGTTTGTCTCCAGCTGACGGACCGCCTCCACAGCCGCCTGTCTCCCAGCTGGACCAACCATTCACAGCCGCTCGTCTCAGCTGGACCGACCGTCTCACAGCCGCCTGTCTCCAGCTGACCGACCGCCTCACAGCCGCTTCCGTCTCCAGCTGACCGACCGTCTCACAGCCGCCTGTTAGTTCCCAGCTGGACCGACCGCCTTCACAGCCGCCTGTCTCAGCTGGACACCGGTTTCACAGCCGCCTGTCTCCAGTTGACGACCGCTCATTGCAGCCGTGCCTGACCGGACTGTCTTCACAGCCGCTTCGTTCGCCAGCTGGACCGACTGTCTCACAGCCGCCTGTCTCCAGCTGACCGACTACCCCACAGCCGCTTCGTCTCAGCTGGACGGACCGCTCACAGCCGCTTCAGAGCCCCAGCTGGACGGACTGGTCTCACAGCCGCCTGTTTCCAGCTGGACGATCACCCACAGCCGCTCAGGTCCAGCTGGACCGACCGGGCCTCACAGCCGCCTCGTCTCCAGTTGACGGACTGCCCACAGCCGCCTGACCGACTTCACAGCCGCCTGTCTCCAGCTGGACGGACTGCCTCACAGCCGCCTGTCTTCCAGCTGGACGACCGCCTCACAGCCGCCTTTCCGTCTCCAGCTGACGACTGCTCACAGCCGCTTTGCCCCCAGCTGACGACTGCTCTCACAAAGTCGCTTGTTTCAGCCACCCGACCGCTCACGCCTGTTCCAGCTGACCAACCATTCACAGCCGCCTGCCCCAGCTGGACCGACTGTCTCCACAGCCGCCTGTTTCAGCTGACCGACCGCTCAGCCGCCTGTCTCCAGCTGGACCTGCACTGTCTCTACAGCCGCCTGTCTCCAGCTGGACTCCATTGCCTCACAGCCGCCTGTCTCCAGCTAGACCGACCGCCTCACAGCCGCCTGGTCTCCAGCTGGACCGACCAGCCACAACCGCTCGTCTTCCAGCTGGACCGATCTACCGGCCAGCCGCCTGTCTGCGCCAGACCAGACGCAAACTACGGCCCGCGGGCAACATCCGGCCCTTTGAACGCCTCTGTCCGGCCCGCAAGAGGCCGATCATAAAGAACATAGATCAAACAGACATCTGCCGTCCTTTTGCTTTAATTTTGAAATGTGGACTTATTTTTTGAAAAGCTTTGCTTAATAAAGTTTTATGGAAATTTTATGGAATTTTAAGTGGAAGTTTTATGGAATTGAACGAGCCTTATGCCAAACGAAATATGTGAATGCTAAATCTTAAAGAATGTGGAAAAATGTCAAATAAATATTTCTTACTGCAAGAGTTGTCTGATTGAAATGTAGAAATCTTTTCCAGATGACCAAAGGAATCCGTCAGTCAGTAACTTTGTGTTCATAGACACAGTTGTGCACACATGGTTGTGTTTTGTCTTTGTTTTGTCTCAGACTAACAATCAGAACCATGCCTGCTCTCTAGAACTCAGAGTGGGACTTCATGGAACTGAAGCAGAACTCTAGAATGCATAGATCCATTAGGATGATCTGGTTATTTACTTGATGAAAATAGAATCACAGATTCTGGTGGCTCCGTAAAGACCCGACAAAGGGGGTTGGGCCGCACCATGTGGGGGGTTGCAGGCAGACGGCCCTCCATCTACAGATAACCATCTCCAACGTTATTATATAGCAAAGTCCACGAGGGAGACGCCCTCAGTAAACATGTCTGTCAATCATCAGAGCTGTGGGATCAAGTCAAGGTTCTGTGGATCAATAAGGTTCGATGGATCCGCTTCGATGGATCCGCTTCGATGGATCCGCTTCATGGATGAGGCTCACGCTGCTTCAGTTGAATGTTTCGCCTGAGAACCGCCAATGCCTGTTGAACGTGGACTCAAAGCTAGCTTCTGCGTTTTAAGTGAATTCGCCCTTCCTCCTCTCTTCATTCAGACCTGTCTCACAGCCGCTTCGTGTCCAGCGACGACCGCTCACAGCCGCTCTGACCGACTGTCTCTACAGCCGCCTGCTACCCCAGCTGGACGCAGACCGCCTCGCTGCAGCCGCTTCGTTCTGTGCTGGATGGACCGCTCACAGCCGCTTCGTCTCCAGCTGGACGGACCGCTCACAGCCGCTTCGTTCCAGCTGGACGACCGTTCACAGCCGCTTGCTCCCCAGCTGGAGGACTGTCTCACAGCCGCTTGTGTTCAGCTGGTCACCGCTCACAGCCGCCTGTCTCCAGCTGGACGGATCGCCTCACAGCCGCTTGACCGCATTGTTCACAGCCGCTTCGTTCCAGCTGACGGACTGGGCTCACAGCCGCTTCGTCTCCAGTTGGACGTGACCGCTCACAGCCGCCTGTTTGTGCTGACGGACTGCTCACAGCCGCTCGTCTTCCAGCTGGACGGACCGCTCACAGCCGCCTGCTCGTCTTCACAGCCGCTTGTCTTCAGCTGGAACGCCCGTTCAGCCGCCTGTCTCCAGCTGGACGGACCGCCTCACAGCCGCTTCGCCCCAGCTGACCGATCGTCTCACAGCCGCCTGTCTCTCCAGTTGGACCGACCGTTCACAGCCGCCTGTCTCCAGCTGGACCGACTGTCTTCACAGCCGTTTGCGCCCCAGCTGGACGGACTGGCTCAGCCGCTGTTCTTCCAGCTGGATCGACTGTTCACAGCCGCCTGTTCCCAGCTGGACGGACTGTCTTCATTAGCCGCCTGTGCCCAGCCGGACCGAACGCCCCACAGCCGCTCGTCTCCAGCTGGACGACCGCTCACAGCCGCCTGGACCGACTGTCTCACAGCGCCGCCTGGTCTCCAGCTGGACGGACTGCCTCACAGCCGCCTGTCTCCAGCTGGACGGACCGCCTCACAGCCGCCTGGTTCTGCAGCTGGACACCGCCTCACAGCCGTCGGTTCTGCCGATTTTGACCGCTCACAGCCGCTCACCGACTGTCTCCACAGCCGCTTTGTCTCCAGCTGGACGGACTGCTCACAGCCGCTTCGTTCTGTGCTGGACGGACCGCTCACAGCCGCTTCTGACCGACTGTCTCACAGCGCCGCCTGTCTCCAGCTGGAACGCCCGCTCACGCCGCCTGTCTCAGTTGACGGACTGCCTCACAGCCGCCTGTCTCCAGCTGGACGGACCGCTCACAGCCGCCTGCCCAGCTGGACGGACCGCCTCACAGCCGCCTGTCTCCAGCTGGATCAATTGCCTCACAGCCGCTCGTCTCCAGCTGACCAACCATCTCACAGCCGCTGTTCTGCTGACCGACTGTCCACAGCCGCTTTGCTCCCAGCTGGACCGACTCGCCCACAGCCGCCTGCTCCCAGTTGGACCGACTGTTCACAGCCGCTTCATCAGCTGACCACCGCTCACAGCCGCTTGCTTCCAGCTAGACCGGATTGCCTCACGCCGCTTCGCTCCCCAGCTGGACCGACCAGCCCACAACCGCCTGTCTCCAGCTGACCGACCGCCACAGCCGCCTGCTCCCAGCTAGACCAGACCTGGGCAAACTACGGCCCGCGGGCAACATCCGCCCTTTGAACGCCTCTGTCCGGCCCGCAAGAGGCCGATCATAAAGAACATAGATCAAAACAAGATCTACGCCCTTTGCTTTTATTTTGAAATGTGATCTTTGTTTTGAAAAGCGATGACGACAGTTGCGTATACGTGAGTGAATGTCAACAGCAACAAGTGATGCGCCAGCTCACCTCAAGATGTCATCACACTCTAAGAAAAGAAAAATTGATAAGGAATGTCGCGTTTTCAAAAAGACATGGGCCGCTAAATATTTCTTCACAGAAGTTAAAGGTGCAGCAGTTTGCTTAATCTGTGGTGCGAAGGTCGCTGTTTAAAGATTATACCTAAATCGACACTACACCCACTGCCACCTAAGAGAAATAAAAATGTCAACTTTTTTTCACCACAACGTGCTGTGTAAGACAGTGTTAAAAATGAAACATGTTGTTGATGTTGTCACCAAAACAGTTAACTTCATCAGAGCGAGAGCATTAAATCACAGACAATTTGTTGCATTTTTGGAGGAAAATGAGATTGAACATGGTGACATAAGATATCACTGCACTGTTAGGTGGCTCAGCCTTACAGTAAAGGTGCGTTGAAAAGTGTCTGGGACCTGAGAGGTCATGACAGCTGGGTCATGACGCCTCCAGAACTTTCTGTAGATGAAGACTGGGTGGCAGACCTTGGATTCGCCAGATGTGGGACTGCACTAATGAACCAATCAAATGTCAACTGCAGCCAAAGGGCTACATGAGATGTACAATGCAGTGACGGCTTTTATGACAAAAGTTGCAGTTTCTCTCAAGCCAAGTGAAGGACAATAATCTGACACACTTGCCAACACTAAAGGAAGCCAAAAGACCAGAGGGTCACCTCCAAAAGTACTCAACCATGCTAGAAGCACTGCATGCAGAGTTTTCAAGCAGATTTCAAAACTCTTGAGAGTGAAATGCATGTGGTTTCTTCTCCCTTCAACTGCATTGTGGATGATGCACCAAGTGAAGTTCAGATGGAACTCATTGAGCTGCAGTCTGATATGCTCCTGGCAGAGCGCTTCAGGTCAGTGTCACTGCTGGACTTCTACTCCTCCCTTAAAAAGGAGAACTTTCCACACCTGAGGAGGCATGCTCAGAAGATCTTAGTCCTCTTTGGGTCTACCTACCATTGTGAACAGGCATTTTCAGTTATGAAGTTCAACAAATCCAAACACAGATCCTCTGTGACTGATGACCACCTCTCAGCTGAAAACTTCTCGTGATTGCCACTTCCAGACATTCAGCCAGATTTAGTGCCCTTTGTTCAAGCCCAGAACAGACTGATTATTCTCACTGAAGATAACATGGATGGAAAACATTAAAAGTTATCGTTAGTTCTACAATACATATCAATACTGATGTATTGCTCTATTTCTATAAATTTGTTAAGTTTGTTGTTGTTCGTTTTTTGGGGAGATTAACAAGTTATAAACTGATTACTGTGATGGTATGTTCCCCCTCTCAGGTTGCTATGTTTCATTTTCAAGTCGTCAAGTCCCATCTAGTCAAGCCGTCTTAGCTTTGTCCAGTCTTATAGTTCATGTTTCTGCTTTGTTTTGTTGTCATGCCTGCAGCATTTTGTTTATTTAAATAAATCTTTAGTTTTTTGGAACCACCTGCCTCCTGTGGCGTTTTCCTTTTTGACCTATACACAACAATTTTACATACCCTGATATAAACATTTACACTTTACAGAGTGCATTATTCTTCTGAATATCAGTAACAGCTATTAAAAATATTTACTTTAAAAGCATTTTACAACGGAAGAAAGTTAGTGGCCCTCTTGCACAATTCAGGTTTCTGATGTGGCCTCCGGCAAAAATTAATTGCCCACCCTCGAGCTAGACGGACCTGCCTCACAGCCGCCTGACTTTCACTCACAGGGACATCAGTGGTTTAGATTTTCATAGATAAACTCTATTTCTGTTTTTCTGTCTCCCTTTAATCATCTTTACAAACCGCGAGCCAAACAACAGTTTTAGGATTCAATAGGTGTCCTGAACAGCCGGGCGTGTTCACAGAAAAACACGAAGAAGCCATCAGAAAGTCATTCAGACGCCCATCAGACCAACACACGCCTAGACAGGACAGCAGCAAGTGGGCCTCAACAGAGGGAGGGCCTTCCAGTTTCAGATGTCATGGCGCCGTGAGTCGCAGGGCGGTCATGTTTTCAGACCGTGTCCCAGCCGTCAGTGACTGGTCCTTCTTGGATTGCTGGTTTAGCGGCGGGCGGAGCCTGACAATCTTGCAGTGAGGCGGGTTTAGCCATGTGAAGCAGGACGAGGTCAAAGACTGTGTGTAATTACCTGTAGAGCGCCACGACTGGCCCAGAGAACACGGTCATGCACCCCCATGGGGGGGGACGTGTCTGAGGGGGCGTGTCCTGGACTCTTTCAGCTCGGTCAGAAGCTCCGGGCTGGACAGAGACAGACGGGCTGGACGGACAAGTCCAGTTTAACTTAGTCCAGTTTAGCTTAGTCCAGTTTAGCTTAGTCCAGTTTAACTTAGTCCAGTTTAACTTAGTCCAGTTTAACTTAGTCCAGTTTAGCTAGGTCCAGTTTAACTTAGTCCGGTTTAACTTAGTCCAGTTTAGCTTAGTCCAGTTTAGCTTAGTCCAGTTTAGCTTAGTCCAGTTTAACTAAGTGCAGTTTAACTAAGTCCAGTTTAACTTAGTCCAGTTTAGCTTAGTCCAGGTTAGCTTAGTCCAGTTTAGCTTAGCCCAGTTTAGCTTAGTCCAGTTTAGCTTAGTCCAGTTTAACTAAGTGCAGTTTAACTAAGTCCAGTTTAACTTAGTCCAGTTTAACTTAGTCCAGTTTAATTTAGCCCAGTTTAACTTAGTCCAGTTTAGCTTAGTCCAGTTTAACTTAGTCCAGTTTAACTTAGTCCAGTTTAACTTAGTCCAGTTTAACTTAGCCCAGTTTAACTTTGTCCAGTTTAGCTTAGTCCAGTTTAGCTTAGCCCAGTTTAACTTAGCCCAGTTTAACTTAGCCCAGTTTAACTTAGCCCAGTTTAACTTAGTCAATCAATCTAATCAAACTTTATTGATAAAATAGCACTTGTCATGCATTGCTTTAACATTAAAAACAGAAAACACACAATATTACAGTAAAAACCCAACCCACCCTTCCCACTCCCCTCCGTTAGAACATATGAGCCATGACCCCCACATACAATGAACATTGACTATGTAATGTAACTGTAAAAAGATAAAATATATATATTTAAATAAGTAAATTAATAAATCGACAAACAAACAAACAACTCTGCTGAGGAAACACTATTTGGGAATCTCTTCATACCAGGAGCCAGCTTGGCCATGGGAGCATCGCCACAGTGCCCCCCCAGACTGGGACAACACTGGGGTCCCCTTCACAGCTGTGAAGCTGCAAAGTTAAACCCCAGCTGCCCCAGCAAGGGCAACAACTGCAGCAACAACCACCGACCAGGCCGGCAGCCCTGGAGGAAAAGATCCCCTCAAGAAAAACTGGACCTAAAATCATTATAAGATACTAAAATTAAAGACATAAGATGAATATAAAAACACAAAACTGAGAATAAGATGCATAAAATGAAAATAAATACATAAAATAGCCTATACTAAAACTAATAGAATAAATTAGCAGTTAAAATCAACCAAAAGCTAAATTATAAAGGCTGGTCTAGAGCCTCTTCTTAAAAACCTCTACAGTCTCTGCGGCCCTGAGGTTCTCCAGCAGACTGTTCCACAGGCGAGAACCGTGATGGTAGAACGAAGCCTCACCATAAGTTTTGGTCCTCACCTTAGGAACAACTAAGAGCCCTCAGGGTCCGTGAGGGTTCATATTTAAAAAGAATATCATTTACATAAGAAGGCCCAAGACCATAAAAACATTTATAAACCATTAAAAGATCTTTAAAATCAATCCTGAAACGCACAGGGAGCCAATGCAGCCATTTTCAATCCGGTGTCATGTGTTCCTCTGGTCCTCGTCAGAACTCGTGACGCTGAGTTCTGCAACAGCTGTTGCTGCTCATTTGATTTTTCAAATCAAATTTTTCAATTCATTTGATGTTTTCCAGTCAGGTTTTAGACCCCATCATAGCACAGAAACTGCTCTTATCAAGGTAACCAATGACATCCGCCTGAACACTGATGATGGAAAAGTCTCTGTCTTAATCCTGCTAGACCTGAGTGCTGCCTTTGATACTGTTGATCATGGGATCCTTTTGCACAGACTCCAAGACTGGGTTGGCATCTCTGGATCTGCCCTAAGTTGGCTCAAGTCTTATCTAGAAGACAGGAAATATTTTGTTGAAATTGGGAGTTGTGTCTCAGACTACATGGCCTTGACTTGTGGTGTGCCCCAGGGATCGATCCTGGGACCCCTTCTGTTCAACCTCTACATGCTGCCACTAGGGCAGTTAATACGCAGTAATAACATTCCTTATCACAACTATGCAGATGATACTCAGATCTATGTGTCACTGACAACAGGTGAATATGGGCCGGTGGATTCACTCAGCCACTGCCTCCAACAGATCAGTGCGTGGATGCAGAACAACTTTCTCCAGCTAAACTCAAACAAGACCAAAGTTATTATTTTTGGCCCACAGAAACAAAGAGAAATTGTCAGCAGCTACCTTCACTCTCTGTCTCTTAAACCCTCAAATCAATCAGAAATCTAGGGGTAATCATGGACTCTGACCTGAACTTTAACAGCCATATCAAGTCAGTAACATCATTTTACCATCTGAAAAACATTGCCAAAATCAAAAACATAGTGTCAAAGCCAGACCTGGAGATACTTATCCATGCATTTGTCTCCAGTAGGTTAGACTACTGTAACGGCCTGCTCACCGGCCTCTCCAAACCAGCTGTAAAACAGCTTCAGTACATCCAGAATGCTGCTGCTGGAGTCCTGACCAGAACCAGGAAGTATGATCACATTAGTCCTGTGCTCAGGTCTCTGCACTGGCTCCCTGTACCTCAAAGAATAGACTTCAAAGCAGCTCTGCTTGTGTACAAGTCTCTCCATGGCCGAGCACCAAAGTACATCTCTGACATGTTAGTGCCATATGAACCATCTGGTACTCTGAGGACCTCAGGGGCCGGCCTCCTGTTGATTCCCAGAGTCAGAACTAAACAAGGGGAATCAGCGTTTCAATATTCTGCAGCTAAAATCTGGAACAGCCTCCCTGAAGGCGTAAGACAGGCCTCTTCTGTGTTCATGTTCAAATCTAGACTGAAAACATTTCTGTTTAGCCGTGTATATGACTGAAAGGTCCTATCTGCACTTTTCTTTCCTTTCCTTCCTTTATTTTTAAATCAATTTTCAATTTTTAAAGTAAATTTTTCTTTGATTATTTCTATGATGTATTGTGATTTTAATGCATTTTTCTGTTTTGTGAAGCACTTTGAATTACTTTGTGTAGAATTGTGCTACACTAATAAACCTGCCTTGCCTAGAGAGGAACGGTGGACCCGGACAATGTTTTTAGGATGGTAAAATCCTGTCTTAACCACATTTTAATGTGAAGGATAAAAAATAGCTCAGAGTCAAAAGGTATGCCCATGTTGTTAAGGAAGATCAAAGTGGCTTTATTAAGGGTCTGAACTCGTATAATAATGTTAGAAGGCCATTAAATATCATTCAACTCTCTGACCAGAAAGCTTTGGACGGTTTGGTAATATCCCTGGATGCAGAAAAAGCCTTTGAGCGAGTTGAATGGTCGTACTTCTTCTTCACACTTCAGAAGTTGGGTTTGGGTGATGGCTTTATTAACTGGATAAAGGTCAAAGGTCTTATATACTCAGCCACTGGCTGCAGTTAGAACTAATGGCCTGAGGTCAGCTAATGTTGTGGTCCAGAGGGGTTGCAGACAGGGCTGCCCCTTGTCACCTCTTCTGTTTGTACTGGCAATAGAACCACTAGCAGAATATATCAGGCAGGACTCTCTAATGATGGGACTGGATCTGGGGGGGAAATCACACAAGATCACACTATATGCGGACGATGTGTTATTATTTCTGAGAAACCCCTCTCTATCGGTCCCTCGCCTTAGTCAGATCATGACAAGGTTTGCTGCCTTCTCGGGTTAAAGATAAATGTATCCAAATCAGAGGCAATCCCCCTGGTAATGTGCAGCAACAGCCTGACAGTCCCAATCCTTTTCCATTTAAGTGGTCCCCCCAGGCCTAATATATCTAGGTATACATATTACTCCTAAATTTAACCAGATGTTTCAAATACATTTTGACCCATTATTCTACAGAATAAAACAGGATCTGGAGAGGTGGAGCCTCCTTCCCCTATCGTGGCTAGGCCGGATCTCTACTCTCTACTTTACACAATACAAATGATTCCCATTCTGTTTAACTGCAAAACCTTAAAATAGTTAAATGGCTGGTTCAACAGTTTTGTCTGTCGTAAACAGAGACCAGGGATCATGCTGTCTACATTGCAGTTACCGTGTGCTCTGGGTGGGCTTGACCTCCCTGACATCAGGAGATATCCAATGAGCGCCCATCTGAGATACATAGCTGATTGGATTAGAGATGATGCATGTTCAATCTGGCTGGATGTTGAGAAATCTCTCTCAGCCTGTCCCCTAAGTAATCTTCTTTTTATCAAAAAGCTCAAATGTACAAAAAAACTTTGCAACAACCCAATCACCGTCAATGCAGTCAGAGCATGGAGACTTACACAACAGATGGAAGGTAGGCCAGGGTGTACCTCGGCTCTCACCCCAATTACCGATAACCCTGACTTCCTCCCTGGCACCTTGGATCTAGTCTTCAAAAAATGGTCAGATAAGGGAATCTGCTCTTTGGGGGATCTCTTTAATGGTCCAACCCTTATGTCTTTCAATCAAATTATGGACAAATATGATGTACCGAGGAGCGATCTGTTCTGGTATTTCCAGATCAGAGACTTTATTTCCAAGAATACTTCACTATTGACTGATGTGAAAGTCACACAGATGGAAAAACTGGTACTTCTCCATCAGGGGGGGGTCTCCATGAGAACCTTTTACGCTGCCCTGAAGAATTGCTCTAATGCTAGTTCTCGGCTACTAGTCGAAAGGACCTGGGAGAAGGAGCTTGGTGTCACAATAACAGAAGACATTTGGGATAATGATAAAAATTAACAGTGTGTAACCAGACAAAAGCAATACAACTAATGATTCTGGATCGAGTACACATTGCCCCAAACCGCCTTTCTAGATACAGAAAGGATATCTCTCCATTCTGCCTTAAGTGTAAGACGGAGATCGGCCATCTCACTCATTATTTCTGGTCTTGTATTAAAATACAGAATTACTGGACAGATGTCTTATTTGAAATGCGAAAAATTCTGAAAGAGGATCTTAGGTCCAGTTGAATTTAGTCCAGTTTAGCTTAGTCCAGTTGAATTTAGTCCAGTTTAGCTAGTCCAGTTGAATTTAGTCCAGTTTAGCTTAGTCCAGTTTAACTTAGTCCATTTTAACTTAGTCCAGTTGAATTTAGTCCTGTTTAACTTAGTCCAGTTGAATTTAGTCCAAGCTTAGCTAGTCCAGTTGAATTTAGTCCAGCTTAGCTTAGTCCAGTTTAATCCTAGTCCATTTTTAACTTAGTCCATTTTAACTTAGTCCAGTTGAATTTAGTCCAGCTTAGCTTTAGTCCAGTTTAACTTAGTCCATTTTAACTAGTCCAGTTGAATTTAGTCCAGTTGAATTTAGTCCAGTTTAATCCTAGTCCATTTCTAACTTAGTCCAGTTGAATTTAGTCCAGTTTAATTTAGTCCATTTTAACTTAGTCCAGTTTAACTTAATCCAGTTGAATTTAGTCCAGTTTAGCTTAGTCCAGTTGAATTTAGTCCAGTTTAGCTTAGTCCAGTTTAACTTAGTCCATTTTAACTTAGTCCAGTTGAATTTAGTCCAGTTGAATTTAGTCCAGTTTAACTTAGTCCAGTTTAACTTAGTCCAGTTGAATTTAGTCTGTAGTTTAGCTTAGTCCAGTTTACTAGTCCATTTTAACTTAGTCCAGTTGAATTTAGTCCAGTTTAGCTTTCTAGTCCAGTTTAACTTAGTCCAGTTTAACTTAGTCCAGTTGAATTTAGTCCAGTTTAACTTAGTCCAGTTGAATTTAGTCCATTTTAACTTAGTCCAGTTGAATTTAGTCCAGTTTAACTTAGTCCAGTTGAATTTAGTCCAGTTTAGCTTAGTCCAGCTTAGCTTAGTCCAGCTTAACTTATCCAGTTTAACTTAATCCAGTTTGTGTTTACAGCCATACATCCCAGCATGTCTGTCCCAGCAGGTCTTTTACACCAATAGTTACAAAAACGTAGAATCAGTCCTAAAATATGAACAGGAGTTCTATCTCTAAACTAAACTAGACAGACTTTGGACATTCTGACCTTTGACCTCCTTAATGGTAGACACGGCCTGCATCATCAGGACTAACAGGCGACTCCAGAAGCCTTCACATTGGACAGATGCTTCCACTAAGGACATAATGTCTAGACCAGAATACTCAACTCTGATTGGTTGTTGGTGTGGCTGCACTTGTTAAAAGTAGTTCAGTCACACATCTTAAATGTCCTTGAATCACTGCTCTGCTTCATCTCCTCATGATCTGGACAGAACCAAGCGTGTTAGAGGAGAACTTCTTTCTGATTCGATGTTTTCTGTAACACATCGTGATCATCAGCATAGAGATCACTTTGTTTTGCCGCTGGCTCAGCGGTGCGTTGTCACATGACCGTGAAAACACGCCGCACCACGTCAAAAATAGTCCGCTTTTGCGAAAAAGGAGACTAAACCAAAAGAATACCAAGAATGGAGGACTGGTTGAATGTTTGTTTCTTTTGTGAGTGAGCGTGGTTTCAGCGGGATAACGGCCTTCATCCTCGGCATCACCGTGCAGAAGCTACCATCCTGTAACCGTCCAGTTCTGAAGACTTTGTCCGCCGTTAACCCCGACATGACGGACACGCCGCTCACAAAGAAAGACGTATTCAACCAACGTTTGTACGCACCTGTTCATTTTGTTTAAATTGCTTTTAACAAAAAGTGGACTAGTTGATAGATGGTGCACTGCGTTGTCACGGTAACGGCTCACACTGCAGCGGCACAGCCAAAGCGATGTCTATGCTGATGATCACCATGTGTTCCATAAAGCTTCAGATCAGAACGTTCTCCTCTGACCGCTAGGTTCTGTCCAGATGATGAAGATGAACCTCATCCTCTTTTCCTCCTTTCTTTCTCTCCAAAGCGAGGAGATAAACTCACCCTGTCTGCCGTCGGGGGAGGTGGAGGAGCTCCGGGGGGAGGAAGAGCAGGAGGAGGAGGGGGAGGGGGGGACGGTGGAGGAACTGATGTCATCGTGGAACTGGAACTTGTTTTGGCGCTCTGAGGGAGGAAGAGGAGGATGTCACAGAGAGACTGTAGACCTCGCCCCCCCTCAGGTTCTGGTCGGGGGCGGGGCTTATATCTGATGTGGACTCACCTTTGAGAAACTCCGCCTGAAGCTCCGGACTCCCGAGGGAGCGAAGAGGAGGAGCAGGAGATGAAGAGGAGGGGGGCTGAGGGTCACCTGATGATGAGGAGGAGGGGGGGGAGGAAGACATGCCTGCAGAGGGCGGAGTCAGAGATCTACGTCAGGTTAAGCTTCAGTATGTGTGTGTTGGGGGGGGGGGGGGGGGTTCCACTGAGCATGTGCAGAACATCCACCGAAGGGGGGGGCATCTGACAGTAGAACCAACCCGTTGATGACTCACCTGAGCAGGTGGGTCTGCTGCCGTCACATGACGGATCAGAACCGCCGGTTCCCTGGACTCAACAGAACCCCCCCCCCCCGGCTGTACTCACTGGTGTGCGGCTCCTCCTCGGCTGTGGATACGCGGCCGGACAACAGCTTCCTGTCAGGGACAAAGTCTGAGCTGGTCTGCTCGCTGGGCGGCGCCGTGCACGTGTGCGTGTGCACGTATGTGCATAGACATGCAGAAAGGCTGAAAGTCCACATTAATTATTGACATTTTTATGACGGGGTTACCATGGAGACCAGGGAAACAACAGCAAAGCTGACTTTCATCTGTGAGTGCAGTTCCACAACCCCCCCCTGTGGTAAAACTGGGGAAGACCAGCAGCCAGGAGGAGGAGGCAGCAGGTGAGGAGCACCTGTGGGGGCGGAGTCTGTCCACAGATCTGGGTTTGGTATAAACGGTTCAGCATTTGGGTCCCTGAAGGCCTGGAAGCCTCTTTTGCCAGGAATGATCCATCTTCTGTGGGGGTCACGGGGTCACGGCAGGGATCCGCTCTTCAGAGACCGGCAGGCTCCGCCCACACAGCACAGCTGTCCGTCACTGGAGGTTTTCTGGTTCCTCCGGTTCAGGCCGTCCCATTCAGTCTGATCTGCTGTCTGCGTACGTTTGGTCATCAGTGTGATAATTCAGGAGCAGAGTCGCCTGCAGGAGGCAGCGTCTGACCGTCAGAGGGAGACACCGCAGGTTTGAACCTCACAGGAACGACAAACTGCAACCAGTTAACCAGTCGGGTCAGGATGAGGGCCCAGCCAATCACAGGCTGCTGTTCATGAATGGATCACATGATCAGCCACTCACAGGCTGCTGTTCATGAATGGATCACATGATCAGCCAATCACAGGCTGCTGTTCATTAATGGATCACATGATCAGCCAATCACAGGCTGCTGTTCATGAATGATCACATGATCAGCCAATCACAGGCTGCTGTTCATGAATGGATCACATGATCAGCCAATCACAGGCTGCTGTTTGATCACGTTCCTTCTGGATAAACTGAGAAAACACGGTTAACCTTAAAAAACAACCATGAAAACAAAGCATTGTGGGAAACGCCCAATCCCATCGCCTGTGCTGACTTTGAGGCTGTTGTCATGACAACAGAGGGTCCACTCTGACAGAAACCAGGAGAGACGTTTATAACAAAACTATTTAATTACAACAACAGCTACAGGAGAATCTGGAGCAGGTGGAGCTGCTGCTCCTCATGGGGTGGGGGCACCTCCTGTCATCTGAAGACCCCCCCACAACTCCCTCATCACCACGGCGACAGGGCGTCAGAGCGTCCACTTCAGACACCTGCGGACAGACGCAGCTGTCGTCATGGTCGTATGCTCTGGCACTTGCTACAGGCAGGCCGCTGCTTTATATTTTTTAACCTTGGGCGTGTGCACGTGTGCCGTACCTGGTTTCTCTGTGCGTGCTCAGACACTTGCAGCTGCAGTACCGCCCCCCGCAGGTGCTGCAGGTGTAGTGGGAGGGGAACCCGCACACGCAGCAAAAGTGACGGGGGGGCAGCGAGGAAGGCGGGGCCGCAGCAGACAGGTAGTTAGGCTCCGGCCTCTCCGACAAATTCTGCCAACAAGAACCAAGCAGGTCTGTTTAGAGCAGGGGTCGGCAACCCAAAATGTTGAAAGGGCCAAAGTGGAGGAAAAAAACAAAAACAAACATGTCTGGAGCCACAAAATATAAAAAGCCCTATTTAAGCCTCATAATGAAGGCAACACGTGCAATATGTGTCTATATTAGATATATTAGCCTGCTATCAAAATGACTACGTTGCTACAAATACATAATGAGCATAATTAACGATTAAATGTTTATTTGCCCTGCAGTGCATTCTGGGAGAACGACGTGTGACTAATTTACAAGTTTAAGTTAATGACAATATCAATGAATTATGTTTCATTGCTTTGATAAAATTAAAGAAATGTAGTACAGTAAACCCTTGTTTTACACGGGGGTTACGTTACAAAAAGAACACGTGATAGACAAAACCCGTGAAGTAGAAACCTTTGTTTTTTCTTACAATTATTATACAATTAAACACAATATTATACATTGAAACATTTGTTTCACAAATAAAAGTACTTTTGGAAACGTTTTTTAACAAATAAATTCTGTGTTGTATTGTCAAATAAAAATAATTTTAATTATCGATGTGAACAGAAGGCTTCAAATCGCGGAGATTAGCCCCGCCCACCACGACCCGAAAGTAATTGGATTAAACGGGAGGAAATTTAAAATGATTATGAAAAAATACAAAGTACAGTGGGACAAACAGTGATTCAGGTGTATTTCACTGCTCTTCAGACTGAGCCGCTGCATCCTGACTCCTCTCTGCAGTGTTTTCTCCCTTTGAAGCCCGCGGTGCAGCTGTGTTTGTTCAGGAGAAGAACACAGTGATTGACAGTTGTTGTCGCTCTTTTCTATGGGATTTAGAGAAACTCGAAATTGCTAGATGATTTGCACGTATCTGTTGTAAATTTGGAAAGCTGTTTTACGTACGTGTACATATTGAACTGCAACTTTAGTGACGCACAGGTAGAGAAGAAGCAGTGACTTTTTAGCCAATCAGAATGCAGAACACAATACACGATGCAAATCCGTGAAGTAGCGAAACCGTGAAAAGTAAACCGTGTTATAGCGAGGGATCACTGTATAGAAAAACAATCAAATGAAGGTGGGTGACGACGTTCCCCATGACAGTCAGCTGTTCTCTAATGACAGAACAGCTTCAAGCGTTTGCGGCGTCTGCAGACTTTCATTCAGCTCCTTCAGGTGGCCTGTCAGTCATTTCCACCACAAACTGCAGCTTTTCCCGTCACAGCATCCTCCAGTTGAGGGTAGTTCAGGTCTGTTCAGGAATGTTTTCACGTGTTCTAAACAGACGACAAAGAGACGCTAAGCGTCCCCCCTGGACAGCCATCAGACTGTGTTGTAGCAGGAGATCAGAATATTTCCTTTCAGCGCCATCAATCAAAGCACAGAACTGACGGTGGTTCTTTCCCATCAGCCACCTGTTCAGCGGTCCGCCGCCCTGCTGGTAGAAACGTGCGTTGCAGGCGATGACGCAAATCGTTGACAGAAATGTGGAAATGTAATGTTGTAGTGGGGGTCATGTGCATTTTAGGTCTGTTAGCAGCAGGGGATTGTGGGATGCGGTCTCCTGATCTAATCAGGACTCAGCAGGAGCATTTCTGTTGGTCCATGTTTCTTTTCAGATGGCAGTTTTGTTGTTCCACCTTAGTTTATTCTTCCTGTTATGTTGGTTCTCTATGTTGGACCATGAGTGTGGGAGGGGGAGGGGTTGATGACTCCTGTGCAACGTTCAATGTGTTGTGTGTTTACAGTAAATAGACTTATTATACTAGAGAGGCGGCTGCACTTCCTCCTCCTCTGAGACTGTCCGGAGTCGTGTTCTGTTTGGAACACGGACAGTTCTCCAGCTCAGCCCGTTGATTGACAGCTCAGCCCGTTGATTGACAGCTCAGCCCGTTGATTGACAGCTCAGCCCGTTGATTGACAGCTCAGCCCGTTGACACCTTGGCTCGCGCCGCTGCAAGTGACGTACTTGCCGGGCATTAAAATGTATTTTCTTCACATTCTCACAGCATTGGTAAACGTTAATAATGTTTGTGTCTTGTTTTTCCTCCTACAGAAACCATAATAAAACAAAAATATATTTCTCTCCCCCATCTTTTTACATTTTAAACATTTTTGAAAATGCTCCAGGGAGCCACTAGGGCAGCGCTAAAGAGCCGCATGCGGCTCCTGAGCCGCGGGTTGCCGTCCCCCGCTCTAGGCCAATCAGATGGGGTTACTGTCAGCCAATCAGAGCAGCAGACCCACCTCCTCCTCCAGCAGGGCCGTGAAGTTCTTCCTGAAGCGCTGCTTGAAGTGGTCTCCCCTCGTCTTCCTCCTCTTCTTCTCTGGATCACACACAAGCTCAGCTGACGCCAGCAGACGGACCCGTTCAGAACCAACCAGAACACTTACCGGGTTCCTCTGTCTCACTGAAGGCCGGCAGGCGGGCGGTCGGACCCGGAGGAGGGAGGGAGGACAGGGGGTCGTCCTGGAAACGAGAAAAGAAAGTGATGCTGCACGCCTGAAGGAGAACCAAGGTCCAAACGCAGAACCCGGACGGGGATCTGGACCTCAGAGGTCCAAACGCAGAACCCGGACGTTGAGTTACTGAAACTCAAAAGTAATCATATTACTGAGTCGGTCCCGCTCAGTACCGGACCAGTACCACATCAGTAATCAGATTACTGGGCCAGCTTGATAACAAAGGGCGTCCAACTTGTGGTCCCGATCCTGGTCTGGGTGTGGACTGTGATCCGGATCAAACCTGGAAGTTGTCCTTCTCCAGAGCCTCCAGCTGCCGGGTCAGCCTCCTCTGCCGGGTGGCTTCATCCAGAACCCGGCGCTGACCCGCCTCCACCCGGGCTGTAACAGAACAGACTGGGTCAGGACCCGGATGTCTCGGATAAACCCCTTAAGTGAGTCCGTTGGTGTTTCCGTTTTTAGTGACATTAGGCTAGCAGAGAGAAGCTGAATGTTGTTTTGTTTCCTTATTTAACCCAAAGCTTCAGAACTTTGTCACAAAATGTCTCGTTTTTTTTTCTTCTTAATTGATTCAATGTCGCTGTTTCTTTTATGAATTTCGCATGTGGCGGAATTCACCGAGACAAGCCGAGCGGAGCCGAAGCAGGCTTTTCTCTATTCACTGTCGATGCAACAACAAAACCAGCAGAACCGACAGAACTGACCCGAACTTTTCTTCTCCAGAACCATGATGGGCTGAAAGCGTCCGTACGGCGGCCGGCAGAGCCAAACCAAGAAAAGCGCGATCTTCTTCTGTGGTATTTTCGGTGGTTAGGAACGCAGTGAAGCCATAGCGCCACCAGGCGGACAGGAGGTCCAAATGTCTGACCTTTTTAAGGATTTGACAGGAAATATTTTACTCATTCATGCAGCCCTGGTCACGTGATCGGTTCAAATGTGTTCAAATGGCTCAAACTTTTGTGTTTGGATCTCCTGATGGAGCACATCTGTGGAGAACGCCTGATGGAGAACGTCTGTGGAGAACGTCTGTGGAGAACGTCTATGGAGAACGTCTGTTCAATGGTCTGGGCTGGAACCCGTCTTCTGGATCAAACATCTTTTCGATGTCACAAAAAGTTAAACTCGTCTCTGAGCTGGGCTTTAGGTGACACTATACGGTTCTGACCCGCCTCCCCATCAGCAGCAGGTCTGGATCTGGTCTACCAGGGTGGCTGAGGACAGACTCCCCAGGACTGAGAAGAGGCTCTCTGAGGGGAGGCAGGAGGACTGCAGGTCTAGATCAGACCTCCAGAGCACAGGTGATGGACCTGACGGTTCTCCTGTTCCTAAAGCGGTTCCGTCAGGGCAGCAGGTCTCCGGGATCCTCGCTCCTTTACTGCCTGGTTCTGTTCTTTTTCATGGGGTTGTTCTATTGATGAGCAGAACATGGAGTGCAGATTGAGGTTCTGCGTTCTAGTACTGAGGAACCAGCAGGCCTCAGGGGGTTGGATCCGCAGAACCGCTTGGTCCCATGAAGGAGGGTTCTGGTTCTGCTCCTCCTCACAGGGTTCTGTCCCTTAGCTGATGGAGAATTCAGGTTCTGGATGTTCTGGGTCAGAAGTGTGGATGAATGGAGAAGGTCCAGACCCAAGAACCATCAGGATTTATTTAAAAAACAACGTTTATACAGATAATAAACTGCAGGTTCTGGATGTTCCACATGACGATCTTCACCGGTTCTCCCTTTTCTTCCTGGCATCGTTTTCTACAAAAACGTTATTCGATCGTCTGTAACAAATAATTTAAAGCAGTTTTTACAAACATTCACGAGAACCGAGACAGAACCAGGAACCCGACCAGAAAAGACACTAGAACCCCAGAGACAGAGGAACACGTAGCTCCTGGATGTTCCTGAACACACCTCCATCCCCCTCCCTCACAGACTGCATGGGGCACTGAAGGCAGCACGGTTCTGACTCTTATTTTGAAAATCCCCACAGCGATGCCTTCAGGAACAGGAAGGTCGGCTCGTTTCTTTGGCTACTCCTCAGTGAACTCATGACAGCCAGCGAGGCGTTCGTGGACACATGTGGGCGGGGCTAGGGGTCCACGAAGGAGACCATGATGTAGCGGGTGCCCCTGGTGGTGGGCAGACCCTCGTGGTAGTGCGTCAGCCGGCCGGGGTGCATGAAGGACCAGCCCTTCCGGGGAGACTCCACCTTACAGTCGTAGCGCAGGAACCTGCAGCCCCCTCCCTGAGAAAAGGGGTAGGCGTGAGCAGAGATCACCTGAGGTCACCTGAGGTGGCTGGGTCGGCGCCGGCGATCGGACCCACCTCGTAGTCCACGCCCTTCCTGTTGAGGGCGATGTTGATGGTGAAGGTGGAAGAGTCGTGGTGCGGCCGCAGAGACGGCTGCTCGTCGGGTCGGTACCGGACCACAAAGTTCATGATGGCCTGGGCCTGGACAAGAACACAGCTAGAGGTGAGAACCAGAACCGGGCCGGAGGCCTGAATGTTCAGGCAGGAAATGCTGGGTCAGAGGACCCGGTTCTGGTTCTGGATTGGAGCTTTCATGAGAGTTTCAGCTGGTTTCTGAATATTAGGCCTGGTTTGGGTTTCTGCCACTGCAGAACCTCCAGAACTTTCTGTTCCCTTTTAGGGAACAGAAGCCGCTAACAGAACATAAAGGACGTATTTCTGAGGGTTCTATCCCAAACAGTACTGGGATGAACCCTGAGACCTGGACTGGTTCTGGTCCGGACCGTACCTTTGGGAAGTACCCGGGGTACAGCTTCTCGGTGACGGGGGCGATGTAGTCCTTCAGGAACTTCAGCCACTCCTTCTCAAAGCCGATCTGGTTCATGTGGATGTCCACGGTCGGGACGTTCTCGTAGCCGCCGGAGAGCCGCTCGTCCTACGGCACACAAACGCACCACCGTCAGCCGGTACCGCTCTTAGAGGGCCGTCAGTCAAGCCGCATGACGGTTACTGAACGTTTTTATAGTTTCCCCGGCGTGTCACGGTCCTTTTTGCTTGCCGTACTCTGAACGCCTCACACTCGGGTCCGGGTTCTCACCTTGTGGGATCCTCCAGACCACACGCCGTAGTCCTCCATGGTCTCCACCAGCTGGTCACACATTTTCTCAGAGAACGCCGGGAACCAGTAGACGTCTGGACAGGGCTGCACAACACAACCAGCAGGTCAACACAAACGCACAACTAGCTTTGTGTGTCGGTGTGTGAGCTGAGGAGGTCTGCTACCTGCTCCACAAAGCCGTCCTGGTCCTCAAAGATCTTGGAGTAGTTCTCATGGATGTACTTCTCCCTCCAGTCCTGCAGACACGCTCAGCATGAGGGTCCTTCACAGAACATGTGTGTGTGTGTGCACGTGTGTGTGCTCGTGTGTATGCACGTGTGTACCGACCAGCGGGTTGTCAAAGATCTGCCACATGTCTGGGTGAAGTCTGGACGTGTTGAAGTTGGAGGACGCCACCAGACGGCCAAACTCATCACGGTTGGACACGAACATGAAGACGCCCTGCAGACACACGGCTGTTAGAACCTCCTGTTCTCCTGCTGCTCCTCTAGATCCTCCTTCTGAGGTTCTGCTCACTGTTCCTACTGTTCCTCTCTCTATAGGTTACAACTCTGGAACACTCTGGTTCCTTCAGGGACACTCTGGTTCCTTCAGGGACACTCTGGTTCCTTCAAGGACACTCTGGTTCCTTCAGGAACACTCTAGTTCCTTCAGGGACACTTTGGTTCCTTCAGGAACACTCTAGTTCCTTCAGGGACACTCTGGTTCCTTCAGGGACACTCTGGTTCCAGACTCTGAAGTCCTTTTCCAGGGTTGTGGTCCAGATCTCCAGTTCTCCTGTTCTCTACACTGATGTCTTTTCTGCTGCACTGAACCTGAATGTCCTCAACCATTCACAAACAGACGATTTTACGCAAGACATGAAGACACAGATGCAGCAGCAGATGTGCAGCAGCAGGTGTGCAGCAGCAGCAGCAGGTGTCACCTGGTCGCGGACGTTCTTGCAGAACACCATGTCCGGATCCATCCCCTGGTCCACAAACAGGTTCAGGTGAGACAGTTTGGACCTCAGCACGCTGCCTTTCACCAGGTACACCTGTGAGATGTACGGCACGTTCCACAGCCCACTGCACACACACAGCTGAGTTACACACACATGGAGAGCAGAGACTGTGTGTGCGTGTATGTGTGTGTGCATGTGTGAGTGTGCATGTGTGTGTGTGCATGTGTGTGCGTTCATGTGTGTGTGAGTGTGCATGTCTGAGTGTGCATGTGTGTGTGTGCATGTGTGTGTGTGCATGTGTGAGTGTGCATGTGTGTGTGCATGTGTGTGCGTGTGCGTGTGTGCATGTGTGTGTGTGCATGTGTGAGTGTGCATGTGTGTGTGTGCATGTGTGTGTGTGCATGTGTGAGTGTGCATGTGTGTGTGTGCATGTGTGAGTGTGCATGTGTGAGTGTGCATGTGTGTGTGTGCATGTGTGAGTGTGCATGTGTGAGTGTGCATGTGTGTGTGTGCATGTGTGTGCATGTGTGTGCGTGCATGTGTGAGTTTGCATGTGTGTGCATGTGTGTGCGTGCATGTGTGAGTTTGCATGTCTGAGTGTGCATGTGTGTGTGCATGTGTGAGTGTGCATGTGTGTGCGTGCATGTGTGTGCGTGCATGTGTGAGTGTGCATGTGTGAGTGTGCATGCGTGCATGTCTGAGTGTGCATGTGTGTGTGCATGTGTGAGTGTGCATGTGTGTGCGTGCATGTGTGTGCGTGCATGTGTGTGTAAGCATGTGTGAGTGTGCATGTGTGAGTTTGCATGTGTGTGCGTGCATGTGTGTGTGTGCATGTGTGAGTGTGCATGTGTGAGTGTGCATGTGTGAGTGTGCATGTGTGAGTGTGCATGTGTGAGTGTGCATGTGTGTGTGTGCATGTGTGAGTGTGCATCTGTGAGTGTGCATGTCTGTGCGTGCATGTGTGAGTTTGCATGTGTGTGCGTGCATGTGTGTGCGTGCATGTGCATGTGTGAGTGTACATGTGTGTGTGCGCGTGTGCATGTGTGTGCGTGCATGTGCTTGTGTGAGTGTGCATGTGTGAGTGTGCATGTGCATGTGTGAGTGTGCATGTGTGAGTGTGCATGCGTGCATGTGTGAGTTTGCATGTGTGTGCGTGCATGTGTGAGTGTGCATGTGTGTGTGTGCATGTGTGAGTGTGCATGTGTGAGTGTGCATGCGTGCATGTGTGAGTTTGCATGTGTGTGCGTGCATGTGTGAGTGTGCATGTGCGTGTGCATGTGTGTGCGTGCATGTGTGTGCATGCATGTGTGAGTGTGCATGTGTGTGTGCATGTGTGTGTGTGTGTGTGTGAGTGTGCATGTGTGAGCGTGCATGTGTGAGTGTGCATGTGTGTGTGTGCGTGCATGTGTGTGTGTGCATGTGTGTGTGTGTGCATGTGTGAGTGTGCATGTGTCTTACACCCTCTTGGCCTGCACGATCTCGATGTAGTCCTCAGACCTGGAGTAGAACCCCTCAGGACTCAGGGCGCCCCAGAAGTTGCTCCACAGCTTCCCGTGTTTGGACAGCATGGGCGCGATGACCGACCTGCGGTTACCATGACAACGTCAGCAGCAGCATCCTCACCGCAGCGGCGGTGGCAGGACACGACGTACTTGTTCTCCTCCATGAGGATCCTCAGAGTGTCCGGGTTGGTCAGAGCCACGTCAGAGTCCAGACTGAAGAAGAACTCACAGTCCAGGTCCTTCCTGCAGGCCTCACTGAGGACACACAATGATACAAACACACAATGATACACACACACACACACAATGATACACACACAGTTACACACAATGATACACACACAATGATACACACACACAATGATACACACACAGACACACACACAGTTACACACAATGATACAGACACACAATGATACACACACAGTTACACACAATGATACACACACACACAATGATACACACACACACAATGATACACACACGGTTACACACAATGATACACACACAGTTACACACAATGATACACACACACACAATGATACACACACACACAATGATACACACACACACAATGATACACACACAGTTACACACAATGATACACACACAGTTACACACAATGATACACACACAATGATACACACACACAATGATACACACACAGTTACACACAATGATACACACACAGTTACACACAATGATACACACACAGTTACACACAATGATACACACACAGACACACACAATAATACACACACAGTTACACACAATGATACACACACAGACACACACAATAATACACACACAGTTACACACACACAGTTACACACAATGATACACACACAGTTACACACAATGATACACACACAATGATACACACAGTTACACACAATGATACACACACAATGATACACACACAATGATACACACAATGATACACACACAATGATACACACACAATGATACACACACAGTTACACACACACAGTTACACACAATGATACACACACACAATGATACACACACAGTTACACACAATGATACACACACACAGTTACACACACACACAGGTACACACAATGATACACACACACAATGATACACACACAGTTACACACAATGATACACACACACAATGATACACACACAGTTACACACAATGATACACACACAGACACACACATCTCTATGGGGGGGGGGGGGGGGTGAGGTTCTCCAGCACCCTGCAGGTTCTGTGTGGACACAGTGGTTCTGGACTCACATGGCCATGGTTCTGGCTTGGTTCTCCTCCAGGTTCTCCTCGGGTCCGACCAGCAGGGCGTTGGGGAACAGATTCTTGTGGCGCAGCCAGAAGTTCTGGATGTGCTGCTCGTGGTAAACCACCTGCAGAACCAGCAGAACCGTCAGAACCCAGTGGGGGGGGGGACTGCAGGTGTGTGTGTGCTTACGTTGTTGTGGATGAAGAGGCGGAGCCTGCTGTGGGGGTAGTTGAGTGTGGTCAGCCGCTCCAGGAACTCCTCCATGAAGGGGGTGGGGTGTTCGATGAAGACGGCGAGGTGGACCAGCGGCATCTGCTCGTCCTGAACACACACACACACACACAGGTTTCTGCCCCGCCCCCTGTGCTGTGACATCATCAGGGCCGGTACGTACAGGTGTGTCGTCAAAGAGCCGCAGGTCGATGTCACAGACGCCGCAGCCGTTCTCGTAGGTCCACGCCGTGGGAACGTAGTTTCCCAGGTAGTTCAGCTGCAGCTGTGATCACATGACCGGCGCTCATCACCATGGAAACCAGCCAGAAAAACCCCGCCTGCTCTGATCCGACAGAAGCCCAACCGGGCCCAGGTTCTACCTTGGTGGGTCCGTTCCCGTGGATGACCACAGGCAGCGTGTCGTAGGCCACGTTCCTCACTCGGGCCCGCCCCTTCTCAAACTTCAGGACCACCTCGTCTGAGGAGCAGAAGGCCGCCATTTTTAAAGGTCAAAGTTCCTGAAACTCGGAACCGTCACAGTTTTCAGAGGAAACAGTTCTGCTTGGTTTTTCAAAATAAGTTTCATCTAGACTCGATTCCTTCAGTCAGAATGGCTTTTATTGTGAAACTGCTTCTGTTAGCTTGAAGGACGGTTGACTGGACGGCGTTCGTTAGCTTTATTCTGATACAATCGGGCCCCTCCCCCATCTCACCGATGGCTCCGTTCAGGTTCTGGAAGATCTGGGATCGGTGGTCCAGAGTGATGTTGAACTTGTTCTGAGAAGAAAAGAGGGGTGAGTGAGGCAGAGGCGGGGTGGGCGTGGCCCGTGCAGTGGGGCGGGGTCTGGGTTACCCTCTGGTTCCGGTCCAGGTAGATCCTGGTGTAGAACAGCTGGTCGTCGTCGTCGTCTTTGAGCGTCCACTGCTGGACGATGGCGCTGAGGTCCGCCGCGAAGCCAATGAACCCTGAAGACACCACGCCGCCGTCAGCCCCTGCAGCCACCCCTCCCCCACCCCAAAGACACGCCCCTCACCTCCAGAGTTCAGGTAACGCTTCCCAGAATGCACCTGGGGGTACTTGGAGGCCAGGCGCTGGTCGGGCCAGCAGAAGCCCTCGGCGGAGAACACCACCCTGTGACCCAGACGGGAGAACTTGGCGAGCAGCTCCCCCGGACCGGCGGCGAGGACCACGTCGTAGCTGCAGAGACACACTTCCTGTTTGGGTCTGACCGCGTTAGAGCGACCCGGACCACTGACGGCGGTGGCCCCGCCCCCTCAGGTGTGCTAGTCCGGTTTAGCAGACACAACACAAAAGAACTAGATCAGACGGAGGGGGGGTTACCTGTCCACGAACATGATCACAAGCTCCGCCTCCTCCGAGTGTTTGAGCAGCTCCTTCTTCAACCACCTGACCTTCTGCCCGCCCCCCACCGTCCGAGCCACGTCTCCACCGCGCCAGTCCTCCCCCAGACCCAGAACCTGTACAGAACCACCATCAGCAGAACTTACAGAAGTTCTGCCACGAGAGCTCCATCGCTCACCAGCGTGCATGTGCGCGTGCACGTTACCTGGACTGTGTAGTTGAACTCTCGGGCCGTCCTCATGAAGCGCCTGAAGCCGTCCGTCTCCTCGGTCGCTGCGGTGATGACCAGCAGGTTCTCTGCAGAAGATCAGCTGATCAGAGATCAATCACCAGAACCGGGTCCATAAAAGGTTCTGGAGATCCGGCTGCAGGTTCTGGTGGACCCGAAACATCAGCCCGAGCTCGACTGAAACCCACCACGAGTCCTCGAGTTCAACCCTGAAACATCCAGGGTCACATTCCTGAGGAAGGTCAGAGGAGGAGGAGCAAAAACCTCCTTCTGCTCCTTAGGAGCCTCAGGAGGAGCTGAAACCCAGACAGGAACCGAAAACCAAAAACTCAAGAGAACACGGAAAAGAACGGTGAGGAAAAACACCAAAGGATAAAACTGACAGGAGACGTCCAGGAAACAGGAAAGAAACTGACGGGAAACTCGGAGGAAACTGTCAGGAAAGATGGAGCACACTGACGGGATAGATGGAGGAAACTGACGGGAAAGATGGGGGAAACTGACGGGAAAGATGGAGGAAACTGACGGGATAGATGGAGGAAACTGACGGGAAAGATGGAGGAAACTGATGGGAAAGATGGAGGAAACTGACGGGATAGATGGAGGAAACTGACGGGAAAGATGGAGGAAACTGACAGGAAAGATGGAGGAAACTGACGGGGAACAAAACTTCCATCTAATAAAGAGGAAAGAAGGGGAAACACGGAAGGAAAACAAAGGTTCCTGAGAGAAAGGAACCAGTTAGGAAGCAGCTTCATCTTGCTTCGACTTTTTTGTCTTCAGCTCGGTTCTGTTTGGGTCCGAGTCTGCTGGTCACAGAACCAGCAGACTCGGGTGGATCCCTAATCTAATGCTGAGGATCGGTTAAATATCTCCAGGCAGAAAACTAAACGTTTTACTTTGATCCAAGTTTTGATTCTGAGAGTCTCAGAGATCCCGGACCGATCACAGTCTGGACTCAAACCGTCTCCACTCCGAACCTAACTCCGTAAGATCCCGGATGTTGGAGCCCCGTGTCTCTGACTGCTCGGAGCCGCGGAGCTCCGTCGGGTCATGGAGGTCCTTCTGGCCGGGCAGAGGACCCTGCGGGGCGGCCTTACCTGGGGAGAGCTCCCGCTGGTCGGCCCGCGCGGAGCTCAGGAGTCCGAACAGAACCAGGAAGCAGAACCTCAGGCAGGCGGACATGTTCGCTGTTCTGACCCGGAAAACGCGTCCGTTCGCAGCCGAACCCGTTACTTTATCCCACAGCCCCGCAACAGCTTCAGCTCCGCTCTTATCGCGATACTTGGATCGGTCCCGACGCCACAGGTCGTCCGAAAACACCCGAAGGCGTCTGACCAATCAGCAAACGC
This sequence comes from Oryzias sinensis, assembly GCA_037389245.1. Classification (NCBI taxonomy): domain Eukaryota; kingdom Metazoa; phylum Chordata; class Actinopteri; order Beloniformes; family Adrianichthyidae; genus Oryzias; species Oryzias sinensis. Next base: position 10,314,460 of record CM074497.1, on the reverse strand, counting down.
CGTGTTGTTATTGACAGATATAAAGACCAATCGGCGCCTTCAAAGCATTTCCTTCAGCCAATCAGAGGTAAGAGGGAAGGAAAAACTAAATCCCGTTTTTAGATTCCCAAAATCCTTTCACCGAAGAAAGTTCGTGAAAATCTGAAACTGTGCCACGTGGGTGACGTTCACGGAGGGGGCGGGGGCACTGACACCCCACACTGAAAGAGCCGTTAACCCTTTACTGACCTGATGCAGAGACTGATCCAGAATCTGATCCAGATGGACTCAGACCCGCTTTAAACCACAAAAGGGTCTAAACGAAGGAATGTTTTTACTTTTCAAAGCGGCTCAGGACTGTTCACGTTAGTTTGTAACAATAAAGTTTTTCAAAAGTGATGACATAAACGTGTGTGGAAACCGGACATGCGCACTAGACTCTTTTTTGAAATTATTATTGTGTGTTAGATGTAAACAAATGTCTGGAGAGTCAGCCGGGATTCTGTTGCTATGGCGACGCGTCCGCAGGCTGTTGCCATAGCGACGCGTCCGCAGCGCCGCCGTTCTCCCACCCGTCCCGCACCCTTCCCGCAGCTCCGTGCGTGTGCGCGTCATGACGAGGCCGCGCTTCTTCACCGCCGCGGAGGTGGCGACTCACAACACCGCGACCGACCTGTGGGTGTCGTTTCTGGGCAAAGTGTGCGACCTGAGCCCGCTGGTGACCCGCCACGCAGGTGAGCGTTCGCGGAGGGCGGGGCTTAAACCTACAGGAGGTTTGGTTTACTTCTTTACGTTTGTTTACGCCACCCTTTATCATCATGAACAACCCGTGTCAGAGACCAACTGAAGACCACCAACCTGCAGACAGGACCCTGATCATCAGGTTCACTGATGACGTCATTTACTGATGACGTGTTTGGGGTGCAGAGAACCATGAGGGTCCACCAGGATCTCCTTCATCAGAAACAAAACTAAAAACTAACAGAACCTCAACCAGAGAACCAAAGAGAAGCTGCCGTCCACTGCAGGATGATGAAGACGATGATGAAGATGAAGACGATTATGATGATGATGATGAAGATGATGAAGACGATGATGAAGACGATGATGATGAAGATGATGAAGATTATGAAAATGATGATGATGATGATGAAGACGATGATGATGAAGATGAAGACGAAGATGATGAAGATTATGAAAATGATGATGATGATGATGAAGACGATGATGATGATGAAGACGATGATGAAGACGATGATGATGATGATGAAGGTGATGATGAAGATGAAGACGATTATGATGATGATGATGATGATGAAAATGACGATAATGATGAAGACGATGATGATGATGATGATGAAGACGATGATGATGATGATGAAGATGAAGACGATTATGATGATGATGATGAAGATGATGATGAAGATGATGAAGACGATGATGATGAAGACGATGATGACGATGATGAAGACGATGACGATGATGATGATGATGAAGATGATGATGAAGATGATGAAGACGATGATGATGATGAAGACGATGATGATGATGATGAAGACGATGATGATGATGATGATGAAGACGATGATGATGATAATAATGATGATGATGATGAAGACGATGATGATGATGATGATGAAGACGATGATGATGATGATGATGATGATGATGAAGACGATGATGATGATGATGAAGACGATGATGATGATAATAATGATGATGATGAAGACGATGATGATGATGATGATGAAGACGATGATGATGATGATGATGAAGACGATGATGATGATGATGATGAAGACGATGATGATGATGAAGATGATGATGATGATGATGAAGCACGGCGCCGTTCATCTCTGTCTGCAGGAGATCCTCTGCTGCTGCCCATCCTGGAGTCTGCAGGAACGGACATCAGCTGCTGGTTTGACCCCAGAACCAAAGACGTGAGTGAACCCACCCACCCTGCAGGACCTCAGGGTTCTGGTCCGGAGGGGGACCTGGACTTGGACTCAGTTCTGCCTCATTTAAGATTAGATCAGATTAGATCAGATTAGATCAGATCAGATCAGATCAGATTGGACTTTATTGATCCCCGGAGGGAAATTCAGTTGTCACAGCAGCCAGAAAAAGAAATATAGCCGTTAGAAAAGACGAAGTATCATTGAGTAAGAATAAAACTGTAATACTAGAAAGTGGAAGTGAAAGTACGCGTCATGAATAAATACTCCAAATAACAGTGGCGGTTCCAGTGGTCCTGGACCGTGTTGTTTGATCACATGACCTCCAGAACATCCTCTGATGTTCTTCATCAGAGGGTCAGACCTGAACCCCATGAGGATCAGAACCAGAACTTCAGTGGTTCAGGACTGCTTTCTCTCTCTGAAGCTCCACCCCCTGATGGGCTCTGTCTCACCTGTGCTCAGGTAAAGACCTTCGTGGACCCTGTGACCAACTGTGTGAGGTACCACACCCCCAGGGGGCGCTTCCTGCACGTCCCGCCCGCAGGCCCGCGCTCAGACTGGGACGGTGACATCGGCGCCCCCTGGTGGGCCGACCATCGCTACCAGGTGGGTCTTCTGTCCGCCAAGACCAGACAGATCCGGGTGGTCAATACGCTGACGCTGCAGGAGCAGCCGCTGCAGGTGGGTGGCCTCACCAGGGGGATTTTGGGTAAATGTGTCCACCCTTTAGAGCTCAGCGACTGGGTTCTGGTCCAATCAGGTGTGCTCAGAGGAGACTCTGGAGGAGATCCTGCAGCGGTACCTGCGCTACAACTCCCACGCTCGCAGCTACACTTGGAAACACGACGGCGAGGTCCTGGACATGAGCAGGACGCTGAGCGACAACCACGTCCCAGACCACGACCAGGACCTGGAGGAGCTCGGCCTGGACCCGGACCTCTACACCCCCGCCATCCTGCTCTACTTCAACGATGACCTGACGGAGCAGTGACACCAAGTACTGGACTGTCCCAACCCTCTGATCAGCCTGAGCATGAAACCAGACGCTTGTCTTCCTGCCGTCACAGGACCAAGTCCTGAGCAGATCCACAGAGATCTGCAGTTCTCTGCTGAGGTGATGGATGGAGGAGTTCCCACTCAGGTTCCCGCTCTGACACTCCTGATCACCTCCAATGGTCAATAAAGCTGCTTCTCTGGACACCTGATGGTCGTTTGTTTCCTTCAGGACTGGAAGGCTGCTTCCAGGTCTGGATCTTTCAGTGACGGTCTCAGACTTTCTCGGTTCTGGAGGGTCTGAGGTGGGACCTCCCGTTCCTGGTCCTCCAGATCTCCAAGCCCTGCTAGCTGCTGATTGGCCCAACCAAAGGAATCCATGATTTGACTGAATGAACACACCTGGTCCAGGTAATCAGCAGCAGCAGTTCATGGAGATCTGGAAACAGGGAGGTGGTAGATCTCCAGGACCAGAACCAGGACCAGGCGGGCCTTGGCTCCTGCTATCCACCTTAATCCCTTGTTCTATCCTAGGCACTTTAACATGGGAGTAGGGTCATCTAGACCCACTAGACAGAGCTCTGAACCTTTTTTCTTCAATGATTTGTGATCTTCACTGGTGTCCATGGATTACATGAAATCTTTCCACCTTTATCCACCTTTGTCATGGTAGGGGGAACACGACAATGGAAGGGAGGGGGGGGGGTCATAGGATGGCACAAGGGTTAAATGACGGCGTAAAACCTGTGAATACCAGAACCCAGAACAACAATCCGGATTCTCCTGGTTTCCGCCCCGCTCCTGAAAGTTTGTGTTTTGACGGTTCAGACGTCCAGCAGGGGGCGGAGTCTTTGAGCGACCATGAAACCTGCCAATCATCCAGCTGTGACCGGAACTCCATCATCAGGCGTTTTGGCAGAAAGCTGAAGGTTACCGCAGCTTGGTCATGTGACCCGCTGGTTAGTTTCCTCCATCCTGACAGGATGTGATGTCATCAAACTGCTTTCCTTTATTGGCAAAGAGGTGGAGACCAACTCAACCATCAGCTCCTTAGGTGGCCACCAGGGGGCGCGCCGCACAGAGGCGCTGCTCCTGAATCTGCACAAACACCCAACAGCGCCACCAGGGGGTGAAGGAAAGCAGCGTCTGTGGATCTCTGTACTTCAAAACTAAGTTCTGGAAGCTCATCTGAGGGCGGGTGGCATGGTGGGGGAGTGGTCAGCACTCTCACCTCACAGAGAGAAGGTCCTGGTTCAAATCCCAGCTGCGTTTGCATGCTTACCGTAATTTTATCAGATGTTTCAGTTCTTTTGGGTTCTAGACCGCCAGTTCTGGACACACCTTCACAATGAAAGACCAGAACTGTTGTTCACGTAGTGAGGTGAGGTGAGGTGAGGTGAGGTGAGGGAGGGGGGTCAGAGGTCTCTCCACCCCAGGCAGACAATCTTTTCTGTTTTAGCCTCAACAGCGTTCAGGCCCTTTTAACCCCGCCCACGTTAAGCTCCGCCTCCTTCTGCAGCCAGGGGCTTCTCGGTCTGCCGGGCCAGGATTCTAGCTCTGTGGTTCTTTTGGGCTGACCTGACTTTTGGGTCAGGTCAGGTTGGTTTGAGGAAGTGAGGATGGGAGTGCCCCCTCCAGAGGAAGGGTTTAGAGCAAAAAGGGAACTGATGTGCAGCAGATGTTTCCAGATTGCTGAGTGGACAGTAAGTTCTGGGAGGAGACCGATGGTCCGAACCCGGACAGACAGAAAACCGTTGGAGGGTTTCTGCAGACGCAGAGGGAGCTGAGGAGGAGCACCACGGTTTCTCCTGCAGTCTGAGGGGAGGTCAGCTTTTGGGGGCCGATGGAGGACAAGGACCACTACCGCTTTGAGAATGAGATGGACACCAGCGTGCTGTGGCTCAAAGGTACCCGGGCAGAGCTTGTCCTCACGCCTGTCTTTGTTTGGCTGTAAACTCTCCACCTGTCCGTCAGAGACTCCACCTCCTGCCCCGGGCCCAGGCCCGTCCAGGCTCCGGTTCTGGATGGTTCCTGCTCTGATGGCTGGCGTCCTCCTGGTTCTCATCGTGGTTCTAGGAGTCTACAGTGAGTCCACGTGCACCCGCCGTGCACGAATGTTACTGTTCTGTTGAGACTTCGGGGGTTCTGGTGGAAGAGCTCCAGCTAGAACCCTGTTCCGCTATAGTTCTACTGCAGAACCGGGTTCCTTCATTTCAGAAGGTCGACCTTCATCCTCCATGAACCAACAGAACCGTCTGTTCATGGAGAACCTTCAGAGCAGGCGTTAATGTTCCTGCAGGAACCTTCCTGTCTGTGTTCCACACCAGCATGGACAGGAAATGACGTCACACTGCGGGGGGGGGGGGGGTCCAACAGTCCAGTGTGTGGAAAGTGCTGCATCAGCTCCAGCTACAGCAGAGCAGTCCGCTTCATTCTCAGTTCTTCAGGTTGGTTGATCAGATGGTCTCAGGTCTCCACGTCTGCTGGATTCTGGTGTGAAGGACCGGTTCTGGGCTGACCCAGGTGGATCTACCGCTGTGGGGTTCGTAGGGATCGTCCAATCCCAGTCCTCGAGGGCCGGCTAGCAGCAGAGCCGGGGTTGGACGTTCCAGACAAGAGCAGACGCTACACCACCTAAACGTGATCGTGCATCGATGTAGGAGTGTCTGAACAGTCAGGAGGAGCTCACCTGCTTCATCAGGTGTTTGTTTGTGTGATCAGACAGTAAGACGTCCGGCCGCCTGGCGTCCACAGAGGGGCGGGTATCAAACCTGACCGCCAGCGTCCAATCACTGAACGCCTCTCTGCAGCACGCTAACGGTAACAGCTGAGACGGGACACACGTTACACTACACACCTGGATGTGACACGTAAACAAAAACACAAACACATACATATATAAACACACACACACACACAGACACAGACACACACAGACACACACGTACAAACACACACACACACACACAGACACACACACACACACACACACACAGACACACACACACACACAGACACACACAGACACACACACAGACACACACACACACAGACACAGACACACACAGACACACACACACACAGACACAGACACACACAGACACACAGACACACACACACACACACACACACACACACAGACACACACACACACAGACACACACACACACAGACACAAACAGACACACACACACAGACACACACACACACACAGACACACACACACACACACACGTACACACACACACACACACACACGTACACACACCCACACACACACACACCCACACACACACACACACGTACACACACCCACACACACACAGACACACACACACACACGTACACACACCCACACACACACACACACACACCCACACACACAGACACACACACACGTACACACAGACACACGTACACACACACACAGACACACACACACAGACACACACACACACACCCACACACACAGACACACACACACGTACACACAGACACACACACACGTACACACAGACACACACACACACGTACACACACACACACACAGACACACACACACACACGTACACACACACACAGACACACACACACACAGACACACACGTACACACACACACACACACACACGTCAGTGCTGCTGCTGACAGGTTCTCCTTCCAGAGGCCATTAAGGAACTTCATCGGCTGCAGTTCTCCGTGCAGAACCATGGCGAGCAGCTGACTGCAGGTCTGTGTGCGTGTGTGTGTTGTGGGCGTTTGTGTGTGTTGCATGTTGTGTCAGATTGTGTGTTGTGTGTCCAGTGTCCGCGGCGCTGAAGCACCTGTCGGCAGTGGACTCCCTGAGCCGGAGTGTGGCTGAACTCAGATGTTCCCTCAACAGGCTCAGCAATAATGGTACGGTCCTGCTGTCAGGCTCAGCCACGTGCACGCTCGTGCACACGGGCCCTCACTCTGTGTGTGTGTGTGTGTGTGTGCGTGGCTCAGGTTCTGCAGAGGACGGGTGCTGTTCTCTTGGCTGGATTCAGTTCGGTTCCAGCTGTTACTTCTTCAGCCGCGTCTCTCTGAACTGGGACGAGTCCAAAGTCTGGTGTGAGAAGCAGAACGCTCACCTGGTCATCATCATCACCGACGAAGAGTGGGTGAGGTGCCGACCTGCAGCCGCCTCCACCACATCAACAGAACCATCCTCTACCAAACGGGACAGAACCATCGTCTGCATCAGAGAACTGGACCGAGTCATCCACAGAAAATGGTTGATTCCGGCTCCAACCAAACCGAGTTCATTCAGTCTTTTTACGATACAGACACCGCCATGTTGGAGCCGGACGCCATCAGTCAGCAGCGATTGGTCTGGGCCATCGTTTCTATGGTAACCACTCACTAATCAGGAGGGAGCTTGCTGGAAGGCCACACCCCTAAACCCCTGAAAGCGGGCTACATTCAACCTGTCAGCCAAAGGTTATGAACGTTGGACGTGGGGGCCAGCAGGCTCCGCCTACTTTTACTGAGGCTGTCAGTTTATAACTTGAATAACTTGAACTACAGAAAAAACGTCATAAACAAAGAGGATTATCAGGAAGATGTTAATAAATGTATCAGATCCAGAACGGTTCTTCTGACCAATAGAATGATTGACAGCTGTTTAGGTGTATGGGATCCTGTTTGGAATGGCAGGTGGGCGGGGCCACTCAGCCCAGTTCTCAGATCAGTTGGTGGTTGGGTCCCGGTGTCCTGGGCTTGGATTGGTGGTCTCTGGTCCCCCCCCCCCTCACAGAAGGCTGACGTCTGGGTTCTCATGTTCTCTTCAGGACTTTGTGACCAAAACGTCCATTCCTGATTGGTACTGGGTCGGCTTGTCTGATGGAAGGACGGGGAAGTGGGAGTGGGTGAACCACACCCCCTACACAGTAGAGCACAGGTAAGGCTCACCTGGACAGGTGCTCTCTGAATCCTAATGTGGGAGGAGCATCAGTGACTGGATCATTTCAGTTGAAGTGGGACTAAAAATGAACTTTAGTGACCCCAAACAACTAGATTCCATGTTTTCAGCTCAGAGAACCACCTTCAGAACCGCCCCAAACCCGGTCCTCTGGACCCACCCACTCATCTCACTGCTGATTACACACCTGATGGATCCCGGATCCCTACAGAACCGACTCACCAGCTCAGTGTCTCAGTGGTGGAGTGTCTGCTCTGAGACTGAAAGGTGGTGGGTTCAAATCCACGTTCCAGTCAAACCAAAGACTCTAAAAACGGGCCCCAGGGCCTCCATGCTTAACCTTTGGCATTAAGGTCATGTGACTCCCCTGGGGGAGGGGTCTAATGAAGAACTAACCTAACTAACACAGAGGTGCGTAACAGCTAGAGGGACTTTAACCTTTGACTGCAGTCCAGATTAGTCTAGCTAGAATCTGTTCAGTTTAACCTGGTCCGGCTCTGATGGGTCCAGACTATTGTAGCCCGGTTCTGCTGGTCACGGAAAGCTGTGCCAGCTGTAAAGCATCAGGTGACCTCGGCACAGGAGACCGGTCTGCTTCACAGCAGAAACACCAAAGTGGACGGAACCAAGCTGTTCCCCACGAGGGTCCACGGTTCTGGTGCCACAGGGTTCTGCCGGCCCTTCACCTGGACTGCAGGTGTAACAGCTGATGATGTTTTGTGTTCAGGCGCTGGAGACCCGGCCAGCCCGACAACTGGGTGGTCCTGGTGTTGGGGAGTGAAGACTGCGCTCACCTGTACGCCGACGGGCTGCTGAACGACCTGCACTGCCTCCAGAAGATGCGCTTCATCTGCCAGAAACACGTCTGACCACAGGCTCCGCCCACAAGCCGCCCCAACGTCGCCAGGCGGACGACCAGCTGCATCAACGAATCAGGAAAACTTTCCACTTGAGTGTAAACCAGCAAAGCTTCTCTGGGCCTCGGACTGGCATCGAACCGGTTCTGGTCAGGTTCTACTTTGATGCTAAAGGAAAATCTAGTTCTGACAGTAAACGGGTCAAAACCGTAAATAAAAAAAAAAGACGTCTTCTGACGGTCTGACGGTTCTTAGCTGCTCCTGCAGGAGAACCAACCGGAACAAAGGAGAATCTGATTGAAACGGTTCTACGTCAAATCTGAAAGGGTCTGAATTTACTGAGGAGGAGGATCCAATCGGACCAATGAGAAGAACCTGTGAAAACCAAGAACGATAGGACGATAGAACCAAAGAATGATAGAAAGATAGAACAATAGAACCAAAGAACAATAGAACCAAAGAAAGATTTTCATAGAAGTTCATCTGCACCCTGTGAGAACCCACCAGCACCGAGACGGTTCCGTTCAGACCCAGGTCCTCCTGCAGGGCATTATAGCAGAACCAGACAGAACCCTGTTAGAACCTGCTGGAGGTTCTCCTCTGTGTTAAATATGAAGACGTGACAGATTGAATAAAAAGTTCTGATCCAAAGGCTGTCAGTGTGTTTGTCACAGACACGTGTGTGTCTGTTCTAGAGTCCAGCAGAGAGTTCTGCAGGGTTCTCCATCATGTATGTTCTCCATCATCACGTGTTCTCAGAGTCATGACTGGAACCTCAGTCCACTTCCTGACCCGCTGCGTCCCTGTTGGAGTTACGGGGTCGTCCTTCCTGGTTATGGTTGGGTGAAGGCGGGGCTAACCCTGGACCGGTCTGTCTCACACGCACGTGCACGTGCACATGCACAGGACAGTCACTAACTAACCTATGAAGCATGTTTCTGGACAGTGGGAGGAAGCCAGCGCCTGGAGAAAACACACACGTGCTCGAGCAGAACAAACAAACTCCACACAGAAAGAACCGCCGGGATTTGAACCAGGAGGGGGCGCCACCCACTGCACCACCGGGCAGCACCTCTCTGCTCATGTCCTCCGTTTACATCTGCAGTCAGAAGTTAAGGCTGAACACACACGTGACCACAGATAGGAACACACACACACACACACATGCACAGACACACAAACGTGCACACACACACACGTGCACAGACACACAAACGGTGCTCTCCAGTTCAAAGTGCGTTTGGAGGTCATTGACCTGCAGCTCCATTTTGGGACGGTCCGACTGTTGTCAGCGTTCTTCATCCTGACGGAGACGAAGACGAGGAGAGCTCTTTGAGGACTGGCGTGTTACCATGACGACGGAGTACAGAGACAACATGGAGGACGACAGCAGCTCCTTCTGGAATAAAGGTCAGGATGGTCCGTGCTGCGGCGGCTGCAGAAAAACAACCACCTGACCACCACGGCCCTGTTTGTCCACCAGAACCCGCACCCATGACCTTCTCCAGAACCTCCAGGATCCGGCGCTGGCTGGCACCCGCCCTGACGGCGGCCTTCCTCCTGATCCTGGTCATCGCTGTCGGAGCCACCAGTGAGTAACAGCAGAGCCGGAAGACGGAGGTTCCTGGTCCAAGAATTCAGGTTCCAGGGCAGGGATCTGCAGGATCCACCAGAGGAGCAGATCCTGGCCTCAGTGGTCACATGATTTAAACCACAGGGGGGGTCCACTCATGGGGGGTGGGGGGCATTTCCTTACCCAGAACACATTTGCTGGAGATTTAGCTTTAGAAGTGAAGATGAAAGAGCTGTGTGGACCTCCTCCTGAGGAGGAGCAGGTGACCTGTAGACCGTGTCCTGGATGCTGGAGCTCGTGTGGTTCTTCTCATAAACATTTTTTGGAAGAACTGTCCCTGGAACAGAACTGCAGGTGTGCGAGGAACCGTGTTGTAGGCGTGGTCCAGCATGGGTTTGATGTTCTTCAGTAGCCTGAAGGTCTTCCAGACTGGAACGTCCTCCTGAACAGCTGAGGATCTGTGAACTTCTGTCTGCAGACACCAGGATGCTGAACCAGCTCTGGTCTCTGGAGAGAAGAGTGTCCAACCTGACCGAGTCTCATGGCGGCTCCCAGCAGCTGAGCAAAGGTAACTCACCTGTGCAGGTGTGTGTGTGGCAGCAGGTAGCTCACCTGTGCAGGTGTGTGTGTGGCAGCAGGTGACTCACCTGTGCAGGTGCATTAGGCTCCGCCCCTTGTTCACTCAGACTCTCCTCCTGCAGACACGTCCAAGGACGTCCAGAGGCTGAAGTTTGCTGTGGAGAACAACAAGGAACAGCTGGCTTCAGGTGTGGCACAAACACACAACAGACACACAACAGAGACAGACACAAAAACACAGTGTGTGTGTAACATTGTGTCTATAATGTGTGTGTAATGTGGTGTGTAATGTTGCGTGTGTAACTTGTTGTTGTGTGTAATGTTGTGTAGTGTGTAACTTGTTGTGTGTAACTTGATGTGTGTAATGTTATGCAGTGTGTAACTTGTTGTGTGTAACTTGTTGTGTGTAACTTGTGTGTAATGTTATGCAGTGTGTAACTTGTGTGTAACTTGTTGTGTGTAACTTGTTGTGTGTAATGTTATGCAGTGTGTAACTTGTTGTGTGTAACTTGTCTTGTGTAATTTGTTGTGTGTAACTTGTGTGTAACCTGTTGCGTGTAATGTTATGCAGTGTGTAGCTTGTTGTGTGTAACTTGTTGTGTGTAATGTTATGCAGTGTGTAACTTGTGTAGAACTTGTTGCGTATGTAATGTGTGTGTAATGTGTAACTTGTTGTGTGTAACTTGTTGTGGTTCCTCAGTGTCTGAGGCCCTGAAGCAGCTCTCGGCGCTGGATTCTCTCACCAGAACCGTCACCAGGCTCAAATGTTCCTTTGAGCGCTTCGTCAACAATGGTACACAAATAAACACATCACAAAAACACACAACTCTCCTCAGCTGGTGTGTCTGTGCACCAGAACCAGCAGACATGTGACGGCAGCGCCCCCTAGAGCTGAAACCATGAACCCTCTCTGACTGTTTCTGTCCTCGCTCTGGGATGAGATCTGAGACATTAGACACCAGGGTGTGAGGGTCCAGAGGGACCATGAGAGACCATAAGGGTCCAGAGGGAACATGAGAGACCATGAGGGACAATGAGGGTCCAGAGGGTCCATGAGACACCATGACGGTCTATGAGAGACCATGAGAGTCCATAAGGACAATGAGGGTCAAGAGGGATCGTAGGGGTCCAGAGGGACCATGAGGTTCCATGAGGGACAATGAGGGTCCAGAGGGATCGTAAGGGTCCATGAGGGACAATGAGGGTCAAAAGGGCCCATGAGAGACCATGAGGGTCCATGAGAGACCATGAGGGTCCATGAGGGACAATGAGGTCCATTAAAGAACATGAGGGACCATGAGGGTTCATGAGGGTCCATGAGAGACTCTGTGTCAGAGAGCAGCCCCCGGAGGCAGAGGTTCTGGTTCTTCTGGGTCTCACAGCATGAGCATCCTGCAGACCTCAGAAGGAACCAAACAAACAACAGGTCCTCAGACTCAAACTAAGACTTTTTGAACTGAATGGAAACACGCTTTCTGGTAAAACTGCTGCTCCTAAGCGGTTAAATGCTACTGCGGCAGACCGCTTCACGCCAAGCGCTGCCATCCTCTGGTGAAACATAAAACGGCCTTTCTGGACGCCTGCTTTGATGCTGCCTCCAACAGTGTTAGCGGCCATGTTGAATCCACTTTGAGATGTCAAAAACTTGGCTCATGGGCCGGACTTTGGACATGCCTGAGTCAGACCGTTTCACATTGAAAGGAATTGAATTAAATTCAATTTATGTAGCTGATATCATAACACTGTTGTCTGAACGGGTTTAACAACAACAATTGTACAAAAACACAGAACTAGTCATAAATATGAACAATAGCTATGGAAACTCGGTGACACCCTCCTGGTGATCACCAGGAGAACTGCCCTGCCTCCAGTTAGTTTGGTTCTCAAACCCTAACGATGAAGTTAAAGTGTTGCCCTTGGATTGTTACAGCCCCCCGGTGTCTGTGTCCCCGAGGTAGTCCAAACTGCTCAATACCACGCCCAAAACTAGCTTCTCCATTTGTTTTTCAGGTTTCAGAGGGGCTGCCTGAAGGTAGTTTTGGTGAATAGCACGCTGGGTTTCACGTTACATTTATGTAGGTAACGAGAACAGAAGGAACGTCTAAACTCATGACTCGGTCTTGTGTGCGGGATGATGGTTCAGATCCTGTGAACACTTTCCCTGAAAAAGTGGTGGAGTCTCAAGTTGGGATGGGCTCCTAGGTCGGGCGGTTCTAGCCCCGCCAGATTCTCTTCTTTACCCGGTTCTGTGGTTCGGTAACCAGCTTGATGCTGTCCTCTGGGATGGGAGACCTCCGGCTCAAGCTGTTACTTCTTCAGCAAGTCGCCGCTGTCCTGGAACGATGCCAGAGACTGGTGCAACGCACGAGAGTCTCACCTGGTCATCCTCATGACCGACAGCGACTGGGTGAGACAGAGGCACGCCTAACATGCTAATTCACTGTGCAGATGGCCAGTGGATAAACCACACGCCATCTGCATAGAAACCAATCCTAAAGAAGTCTCTGTGAACCTGATTCTGTCTTTGAACCAGTGATTCTTGTGACCCCGCCCCACCTGCTGGCACCTTTCTACTGATCGGCCTGACCGACTTAAAGGACGGGGAAGTGGGAGGTCAAATTCAGACCCTTATGTCATGAACCGCAGGTAAACTTACTGCCCAACCTGCCAGTTTTCTGAACCTGAGACCTAGTTTGAAGGAAGTGTGTTCTTCAGTTGATGAAGGTACGGCTTCACCAAAGTCCACCTCTGAGCCAGTCTGCTTGACCTGGATGACTGCAGATCCTGGATTCTTGTTCTGCTGTGCTTGAACCATGATTCAGTTAGGACCATGGTTCTACTGGGCTAGGACCATAGTTCTGATGGGACCATAGTTCTGATGGGACCATAGCTCTGATGAGACCATGTTCTGATGGGACCATAATTCTGATGGGATCCATAGCTCTGATGGGGACCATAGTTCTGATGGGACCATAGCTCTGATGGGACCATAGTTCTGATGGGACCATAGTTCTGATGGGACCATAGTTCTGATAAGACCATAGTTCTGATGGGACCATAGCTGATGGGACCATAGTTCTGATGGGACCATAATTCCGATAAGACCATGTTCTGATGGGACCATAACTCTGATGGGACCATAGCCTGATGGACCATAGTTCTGATGGACCATAGTTCTGATGGGACCATAGCTCTGATGGGGACCATAGCTCTGATGGGACCATAGTTCTGATGGGACCATAACTCTGATGGGACCATAACTCTGATGGGACCATAGCTCTGATGGGGACCATAGCTGATGGGGACCAGTTCTGCATGGGACCATATAACTCTGATGGGGACCATAGCTGATGGGACCATAACTCTGATGGGACCATAGTTCTGATAGGACCATAGTCTGATGGGACCATAATCCTGATGGGACCATAACTTGATGGGACCATAGTTCTGATGGGACCATAACTCTGATGGGACCATAGTTCTGATGGGACCATAACTTGATGGGACCAGCTGATGGGGACCACAACTCTGGATGGACCATAGTTCTGATAGGACCATAGTTCTGATGGGGACTGCTAACTCTGATGGGACCATAATCCTGATGGGACCATAGTCTGATGGGACCATAGCTGATGGGACCATAGTTCTGATAAGACCATAGTTCTGATGGGGACCATAGCTTTGATGGGACCATAGCTTTGATGGGGACCATAGTTCTGATGGGACCATAGTTCTGATGGGACCAGTTCTGATAAGACCATAGTTCTGATGGGGACCATAGCTCTGATGTGGGACCATAGTTCTGATAAGACCATAGTTCTGATGGGACCATAGCTCTGATGGGACCATAACTCTGATGGGACCATAGTTCTGATGGGACCATAGTTCTGATAAGACCATAGCTCTGATGGGACCATAGCTCTGATGGGACCATAGTTCTGATAAGACCATAGTTCTGATGGGACCATAGTTCTGATAAGACCATAGTTCTGATGGACCATAGTTCTGATGGGACCATAGTTCTGATAAAGACCATAGCTCTGATGGGACCATAGTCTCTGATGGGGACCATAGTTCTGATAAGACCATAGTTCTGATGGGACCATAGTTCTGATAAGACCATAGTTCTGATGGGACTTATAGTTCTGATAAGACCATAGCTCTGATGGGACCATAGTTCTGATAATAATCATAGCTCTGATGGGAACTCATAGTTCTGATGGGACCATAGTTCTGATAAGACCATGTCTCTGATGGACCATAGTTCTGGGATAAGACCATAGCTCTGATGGGACCATAGTTCTGATGGGACCATAGTTCTGATAAGACCATGTCTCTGATGTGACCATAGCCTGATGGGGACCATAGTTCTGATGGGACCATAGCCTGATGGGACCATAGTTCTGATGGGACCATAGCCTGATGGGACCATAGCCGATGGGACCATAGTTCTGATGGGACCATAGTTCTGATAAGACCATAGTTCTGATGGGACCATAGTTCTGATGGGACCATAGTTCTGATGGGACCATAGCTCTGATGGGACCATAGTTCTGATGGGACCATAGTTCTGATGGGGATCTATATTTGATGGGACCATAGTTCTGATGGGGACCATAGTTCTGATGTGGGACCATAGTTTCTGATGGGGACCATAGCTATGGGACCATATTCTGAAGGGACCATATTCTGATGGGACCATAGTTCTGATAAGACCATAGTTTTGATGGAACCATAACTCTGATGGGACCATAGCTCTGATGGGACCATAGTTCTGATGGGACCATAGTTCTGATGGGGACCATAGTTCTGATGGTGACCATAGTTCTGATGGGACCATAGCTCTGATGGGGGACCATAGCTCTGATGGGACCATAGTTCTGATGGGACCATAGTTCTGATAAGACCCATAGTTCTGATGGGACCATATTCTGATGGGACCATAGTTCTGATGGACCATAGTTCTGATAAGACCATAGTTCTGATGGGACCATAGTTCTGATGGGACATAGTTCTGATAAGACCATAGTTCTGATGGAACCATAGTTCTGATGGGACCATAGTTCTGATGGAACCATAGTTCTGATGGGACCATAGTTCTGATGGGACCATAGCTCTGATGGGGGACCATAGCCTGATGGGACCATAGTTCTGATGGGACCATAACTCTGATGGGACCATAACTCTGATGGGACCATAGTTTCTGATGGGGACCATAGCTGATGGGACCATAGTTCTGATGGGGGACCATAACTCTGATGGGGACTATAGGCTGATGGGACCATAACTCTGATGGGACCATAGTTCTGATAGGACCATAGTTCTGACAGATCCATAACTCTGATGGGACCATAACTCTGATGGGACCATAGCCTGATGGGACCATAGCTGATGGGACCATAGTTCTGATAAGACCATAGTTCTGATGGGATTCATAGCTTGATGGGACCATAGTTGATGGGACCATAACTCTGATGGGACCATAGTTCTGATGGGACCATAACCTGATGGGACCATAGTTCTTGATGGGACCATAACTCTGATGGGACCAGAAGGATGGGACCACATAACTCTGATGGGACCATAGTTCTGATGGGACCATAGTTCTGATGGGGGACCATAGCTGATGGGACCATAGTTCTGATGGGGACCATAGTCTGATGGGACCATAGTTCTGATAAGACCAAAGCTCTGGATGGGACCATAGCTCTGATGGACCATATTCTGATGGGACCATAGTTCTGATGGGACCATAACTCTGATGGGGACCATAGCCTGATGGGATCCATAGTTCTGATAAGACCATAGTTCTGATGACCATAGTTCTGATAAGACCATAGTTCTGATGGGACCAGTTCTGATAAGACCATAGTTCTGATGGGACCATAGCTCTGATGGGACCATAGTTCTGATGGGACCATAGTTCTGATGGGACCATAGCTCTGATGGGACCATAGTTCTGATGGGACCATAGTTCTGATGGGACCATAGTTCTGATGGGACCATAGCTGATGGGACCATAGTTCTGAAGGACCATAGCTCTGATGGGACCATAGTTCTGATAAGACCATAGTTCTGATGGGACCATAACTCTGATGGGACCATAGCTCTGATGGGACCATAGTTCTGATGGGACCATAGCTCTGATGGGACCATAGTTCTGATGGGACCATAGTTCTGATGGGACCATAGCTCTGATGGGACCATAGCTCTGATGGGACCATAGTTCTGATGGGACCATAGTTCTGATAAGACCATAGTTCTGATGTGACCATAGCTCTGATGGGACCATAGTTCTGATGTATTCAGTTCTGATAAGACCATAGTCTGGATGGGACCATAGTTCTGATGGGACCATAGTTCTGATAAGACCATAGTTCTGATGGGACCATAGTTCTGATGGGACCATAGCTCTGATGGGACCATAGTTCCATGGACCATGTTCTTGATGGGACCATAGCTCTGGATGGGACCATAGTTTGATGGGACCATATAGTTCTGATGGGGACCATAACTCTGATGGGACCATAACTCTGATGGGGACCATAGCTCTGATGGGACCATAGCTGATGGGACCATAGTTCTGATGGGACCATAAATCGATGGGACCACATGATGGGATACCATAACTCTGATGGGACCATAGTTCTGATAGACCATAGTTCTGATGGACCATAACTGATGGGACCATAACTCTGATGGGACCATAGCCTGATGGGACCATAGCTGATGGGACCAGGTTCTGATAAGACCATAGTTCTGATGGGGACCATAGCTTTGATGGGACCATAGTTCGATGGGACCATAACTCTGATGGGACCATAGTTCTGATGTGGGGACCATAACTCTGATGGGGACCATAGTTCTGATGGACCATAACTCTGATGGACCATAGCTGATGGGACCATAACTCTGATGGGACCATAGTTCTGATAAGACCATAGTTCTGATGGGACCATAGCTGATGGGACCATAGTTCTGATGGGACCATAGTTCTGATGGACCATAGTTTTGATAAGACCAAAGCTCTGATGGACCATAGCTCTGATGGACCATAGTTCTGATGGGACCATAGTTCTGATGGGGACCATAACTCTGGATGGGACCATAGCTCTGATGGGACCATAGTTCTGATGGGACCATAGTTCTGATGGGACCATAGTTCTGATAGGACCACGGTCATGCTTAGGACCGTCCTGAGAAGATCTCTGAGGTCTTCTCAGTTTCTTCTCCTGGATCTCAGCTTTCAGAACAGAACCGGTGCAGCTCCTCTCTGACGCTATCGTGTCTCTGGATTTCAGACGGTGGAAACCCGGGCAGCCCGACAGCTGGACGGGCCACGGTATGGGTTCAGGAGATGAAGACTGCGCTCATCTTCACCACGACGGCCGTCTGAACGACCTGCACTGCTCCACGCGGCTGCGCTTCATCTGTCAGAGGCACAGTCAGAGCAGCTGAGCGGCGCCGGCGTCTCCTCTGAGGTCGTCCTCCTCCAGAGGATCCAAACCTCTGCTGAAGAGCCGCGGCTCTCCTGCCAAGCTGCTCCTCTTCCTCAGCCTGTTTGCCTGCTGGTCCAGCAGCAACCATTAAAGATCTGCTCTCACTTTTCCTCTGAGAGTCTTTGTCTTAGGAACATGAACCGTGATGTTTATGATCCGTCTGCTGCACCAACCGGAGCGGAGAACGGTCCGGAACTCCTGCAGATGTTAACCAGAAGGTTATACTCCTTACAGAACCGTTCTTAGAACCGGGTCAGGATCTCCAGCTGCTCTCAGCCTGAACCATAACAGACCTGAAGTCTGGTTCCTGCCTTGATAACCAGAACCACAGAACCGACCTGCAGCAGGACGTTTGTAGTCCACTCAGAAAACTACAAACATGGAGACATCAGTGGGGAACATACAAACATGGAAATAATTTATTGGTCGGATGTTTTCAGTCAGTCAGGTGGAAAGCTCGGGTCAGAACCAGCTCAGTCCTGGCTCCGCCCAGATGACACGCCTCCAAGACACAAACTAGCCTCTGATTGGTCAACTTGTCTGCCGTGGCGATGAGATCAGCTGAGAGGAAAGAGAGCGAGTCAACGGTGATGCTTCAGTGGTCAAACAGACACCAGGCGAGGTACTGACCCGGTGATGGAGGGGGCCCGTGGGACGAGAAGGCTCCGTGGGACAAGATGGAGGTCCAGGTGTTGGAGTGACCTCGGAGGGAGGAGACCGAGGAGGAAGAGGAGTGAGGAAGGAAGACGGCATCGACCTGGAGGCCGTCTGACAGAACTAAGGAGGCAGAGAGGAGAGAATCAGGCCGACCGGGTTTCTAGAAGAACTGTTCAACGCTCGGGTCCAGGAGTCTGGTCCAAACCTCCAGGTCCAACCAGAACCACTGACACTAAATGTATTGAAACAGGCAAAACGTCTAAACATGACGTTAAGATTGGTCTGGTTTAAGGTCCAG
This sequence comes from Oryzias sinensis, assembly GCA_037389245.1. Taxonomy (NCBI): domain Eukaryota; kingdom Metazoa; phylum Chordata; class Actinopteri; order Beloniformes; family Adrianichthyidae; genus Oryzias; species Oryzias sinensis. Next base: position 10,295,123 of record CM074497.1, on the reverse strand, counting down.
AACCCAGAAACCTTCACTACAGTACAATCCAGGTCCAGTTGGACCTTCATTCAGTCAGAACAGTCAGTACAGAACAATCCAGGTCCAGTCGGACCTGCAGGCAGTCAGAACTTCCAGTCCTAGTTTCTGTTCAGTTTGCTCAGAAAGACAAAAACAGAACCGACTGCCAGATTTTAAAATACATTAGATCTGGGCTGCACTGAACCGGTTCTGGTTCCTGACCCGGATTCAAACATCACGACAGTCCGCTCAGGTCTTTCAGATTATTGAGGTTCATCACAGAAACATTTGCTGGTTTTTAATAATAATAATAATAATAATGGATTGGATTTATCTGCACTTTTCCAGTCACTCAAAGCACTTCCATTATGTCCATTATTCATTCATTCATACTTGGTGATGGTAGCTACTGTTGTAGCCACAGCTGCCCTGGGGCAGACTGACAGAGGCGTGGCTAACAGTTGACGCCTACGGCCCCTCTGACCATCACCGGGACATTCATGCACATTCACACACCAGTGGAGCCACACTGGAGGCAAGGAGGGTGAAGTGTCTTGCCCAAGGACACAACGACAGTTGGCTGGGGGGAGCGGGGATCAAACCGCCAACCCTTCGGTCATTGGACGACCCGCTCAACCACCTGAGCCACTGTTGACCCTTCTGGGCTTCCATACTGAGAAAAACTTGCCAACCTCTAAGTTTGAGGGTGTAGTAGTCCTCGGGGGCGGAGTTAAACATTCTGGCTGTAGCCCCGCCCTCCATGGTGACTACAGCTGCCTGCTCCTCCCTGTGGGCGTGGTCAAACCGCATGGGAAGTGTCTCCATGGCGACAGGCTGGAATGCAGGTGGGAGGGGAGCGGTGGTGAAGGAGGAGACGTCTTCCTCCTGCTGCTCCTCTTCCTCTTCAGGGTTCTCCAGGAACTCCATGGACGCCTGGAACAGGATCACTGCAGGAGGAGGCCACACTGTGAGGACCGCAGCAAAGCATGCTGGGAGTTTGGTCCTGCATTGAGGGTCTCTTACCCGTCTTGTTGTGTTCTGGTTCTGGGGTGGCCCACGGCAGCCTGGAGACACAGAACCTGCAGTTTTCAGAACATCCCAGAACCACCAACCCTCACAAAGAACCAACCTTTTCTTCGGCGTCTCTGCCAGCATCAGCTTCCTCTTACTCCACTTCCTGTTGGGATGAGCAGACGGCGTCAGCTCACAGGCCCCGCCCACAGAGGCCAGTGTAAGGTTAAATGCCTCACCGTGAACCGCCATTCCGATGCGGCGTGGACAGACCGACCACTGAGGAGCGAGCAGAGGAAGAGGGGGAGGAAGGGGAGCGCCTGACGGAAGGGGGGGTGGGGGAGAGATAGAGGAGGGGGGAGGAGGAGAGGGGAAGCTGAGGAGACGAAGAGGAGGATGGAGATCTTTCCATCCAGAACATACAGCGGTCCTCCTGAAAGAGACAGGAAGGAGGGCTGGTGGTCACATGACTGATCACAGGACTGATCACATGACTGATCACAGGACTGATCACATGAATGGTCACATGACTGATCACATGAATGGTCACATGACTGATCACATGAATGGTCACAGTACTGGTCACATGACTGGTCACATGAATGGTCACATGAATGGTCACATGAATGGTCACAGGACCGATCACATGAATGGTCACATGACTGGTCACATGACTGATCACATGAATGGTCACAGGAATGTTCACATGACCGATCACATGACTGATCACATGACAGATCACATGAATGGTCACATGAATGGTCACATGAATGGTCACATGACGATCGCATGAATGGTCACAGGAATGGTCACATGAATGCATCACAGGAATGGTCACGCTACGACTGATCACATGAATGGTCACATGACTGATCACATGAATGGTCACAGGACTGGTCACATGACTGATCACATGACTGATCACATGAATGGTCACATGAATGGTCACATGACTGATCACATGAATGGTCACATGACTGATCACATGAATGGTCACATGACTGATCACATGAATGGTCACAGGACTGGTCACATGACTGATCACATGAATGGTCACATGAATGGTCACATGAATGGTCACATGACTGATCACATGACTGGTCACATGAATGGTCACAGGAATGTTCACATGACCGATCACATGACTGATCACATGACTGATCACATGAATGGTCGCTGCATGACCGTCACATGACTGAACACATGACTGATCACATGAATGGTCACAGGACTGATCACATGACTGATCACATGAATGGTCACATGACTGGTCACATGACTGAACACATGACTGTTCGGCTACGAATGGTCACAGGACTGGTCACATGACTGATCACATGAATGGTCACAGGAATGGTCACATGACCGATCACATGAATGGTCACATGACTGGTCACATGACCGATCACATGAATGGTCACATGACTGATCACATGACTGGTCACATGAATGGTCACAGGAATGGTCACATGACCGATCACATGAATGGTCACATGACTGGTCACATGAATGGTCACAGGACCGATCACATGACCGATCACATGAATGGTCACAGAATGGTCACAGGAATGGTCACATGACCGATCACATGAATGGTCACATGAATGGTCACATGACCGATCACATGAATGGTCACATGACTGGTCACATGACTGAACACATGACTGATCACATGACCGATCACATGAATGGTCACAGACTGATCACATGAATGGTCACAGGACCGCATCACATGACCGATCACATGAATGTCACATGAATGGTCAAGCAGGAATGGTCATGACCATCACATAAATGGTCACATGAATGGTCACATGAATGTCACAGGAATGGTCACATGACTCGATTACATAAATGGTCACATGAATGGTCACATGACCGATCATACGAATGGTCACATGACTGGGTCACACGACTGGTCACATGACTGAACACATGACTGATCGCTACGAATGGTCACAGAACTGATCATGAATGGTCACAGGAATGGTCACATGACCGATCACATGAATGGTCACATGACTGGTCACATGACTGAACACATGACTGATCACATGAATGGTCACAGGACTGGTCACATGACTGATCACATGAATGGTCACAGGACTGATCACATGAATGGTCACAGGAATGGTCACATGACCGATCACATGAATGGTCACAGGAATGGTCACAGGACCGATCACATGAATGGTCACATGACTGGTCACATGACTGATCACATGAATGGTCACAGGAATGGTCACATGACCGATCACATGAATGGTCACATGACTGGTCACATGACTGTCACATGAATGGTCACAGGACCGATCACATGACTGATCACATGAAATGGTCACAGGAATGGTCACATGACCGGTCACATGACTGAACACATGAATGGTCACATGAATGGTCACAGGAATGTTCACATGACCGATCACATGAATGGTCACAGGAATGGTCACATGACCGATCACATGAATGGTCACATGACTGATCACATGAATGGTCACATGACACGGCATCATCAGCAAAAAACAAACAGTAGAACTGGGCTTTTATTTTGATAGTTAAACGTCAAAAACCTCAACTAAATCCCTGAGGAACTCCTGGCGTGGAACCAGGTCGACCCTGAAAGGAAGGTTGAGGGTTTGCTTCTGTTTGCTCATGGGTTGTAGTGTCCGTGGGGAAAACCCCGACCCACCCTGGTGGTCTGGTTTCCCGCCTTCAGCTAGTGAAATGGACCGATCATGTGACTGACGGCCCTGCATGAACACGCCGTTCCCTGAGGCCCACAGGACAGCTGGGATCTGAACCAGCAACCCAGGAGCACAGAGCGGTCTTTTGTCAGAGGAACCTTCATGCTGAGCGTCTGAAACCCTTCAGTCAAATTAGTCGGGTCTCGTTGGCGAGAACCGCCTCCTGCTTCAGTCCAAAGGTTTTTCAGAACATCTGCAGTAGATGTTCAGGAGGGAGGAACCGCTGAAGACTCTGATCTTCCAGGTTTCACCTTCATTTCAGACTCAAATTATCACAGACCTCTAACCCATTTTTGAATCGGTTTCAGTTTGATGCTTTTTAACTTTTAGAATGTAACAAAGGAAAAACCAAACTGCTGTGACACCATCTGCAGTTTTTCTCTGGAAACACCAACATCAGATTTCATTGGAGGTTAGCCACAACAGCAGGCCGAGGGGTCCGACTGAGCATGCTCAGAAAGGCCTCTATGGATGGAAACGATGTTCTCCTTAGGAGCTCAGAGCAGCTGTGTGGTTGTCATGGTTTCCATGTGTGCTGGTCCTCACCGCCCCTCTGAGGCTGTAGGTCACCATGGTAACAGTTGCCTGGACAAAGAAGGAGCGGCGCTCCTGGAAACAGAGACTCTGCAGCTCTCTCTGAAGCTCCGCCCCTCGCAGGAAACTCAGCTCACCTGTTTGGAGATAAACAGGAAGCTCCTACTCAGAGAGAAATCTTCATCCTTTCAAAATAAAATCTGTTTTCTAATCAGTCAAGAGTTTAACCCTTTAACACCGGAGACGTCGCCGGCGATGCCTAAACACCACATCGTAACTTTTCAACCGTGAACGTAACTCCAACGGATCCTGAACCTCATCCAACAGGAAGTGACGTCAGCTGACCTTTCCTTTCCTTCATGAAGGTTTCCAGGGAGACGGGAGGGGGCGGGTGGATGAAGAAGCCTCCAATCAGAGCCCTGCTCAGCACCCGTCCGTCATCCTGGCTCCGGAGCCACTGCAGGAAGAGTCGGACCCGCGGCAGCTTCCGGTAACTCATCCGGGAGTGCTGGTCCAGTCCTGCCAACAGCCAATGAGGAGACAGGGTCAGACTCGGGTCGGGCCACCGGGGGGCGCGGGGCACCAGGTAGGTGTTACCTGTGCAGTAGACCTGCGTGAAGGTGGTGTTGGTCAGATAGAAACTGCTTTGATCCGACCGGATCAGCCTCAGTCGGGTGCAGACGACCACGGACACTGCAGAGACACCGGATCAGTACCAGAAGCCCCGACCAGCTGTGATTGATCACAAACGCCGCCTTACGTGGGTGGAGCCTCCGGTGCGTCTCCGGCTGCGATGTGGAGAACAGCTTCACCGTGATTGGCTGAGTGCCACTGTCGTCCTCTAACTGGAGCCAGCGGTACTCCAAAAGTTCTGCCCCTTTGCCGTCTGAAATATAAAAGTTGACTTTAGGAATTTATGGGTGACTCACCTGACACCCGTCACCACGGTAACGCCCACCTCTACTCCTGACTCGTTCAGATCGCCCCGCAAACGTCAGCAGGCCTATGACATCACAGGTGGTGCCATGAGGGCGGTCCAGAAGTTCCTGACTGGTCAGAGAGTCCAGAGGCTGAGCTGGTACCAGAACCTACAGGTGACTAAGGTGAGCTAAGCCTTACCTGTGGCAGAATGTGTACGAGGGCTCAGGGGGGGTGTACTCCGGCGAGACCTGAGATTCTGAGAGGAGGGACAGGTGTGCCGGCGGGTTCCTGCTGTTCACGCTGATCTCTGCGGGAACACGGCGGATCGGGTCAAACTGAACCAGAACCGGGGGATATGCCACCGCATGAAACGCACCGATGTCGCCCGCCTCCCCCAGGTACCGCTGCTTGACCCGGTACTGCCTCAGGCTGATGATGTCACCGGGCTTGAGACACCGGTACCAGCTGACGCACATGCTGTTCCACAGCACCACACATGTACTGCCTGTGCGGTCACACACCTCCAGAACCGCCTGGACACACAAAACACACAAGAACCAACACACAAGGGGGGTTAGTCTGGGATCAAGGCTTTTATTCTGACAAAGCAAATCAAGTAAACAGGATTATTTGTAAACAAAAACACAGACTACACAACAAACACAATAAATATTGTTTCAAACATCACAGCCGCAAATATGCAAAAGAAGTGGATACGCTAACACCGCTAATAAGCTAACAAAGCTAATATGGTAACACAGCTAATAAGCTAACAAAGCTAATATGTTAACACAGCTAATAAGCTAACAAAGCTAATACGCTAGCAAAGCTAATAAACTAACAAAGCTAATATGCTAACACAGATAATAAGCTAAGAAATGCTAATATGTGTTAACACAGCTAATAAGCTAACAAAGCTAATACACTAGCAAAGCTAATATACTAATAAAGCTAATATGCTAACAAAGCTAATACGCTAACACAGCTATAATGCTAACAAATCAAAAGATGATTTTTTTTCAGGTTTTTTTCCCGCTTGTCACCCCCCCTTTAGTTAGTCTCCTCCCCTTCCACTGACCTTATAAGGACACTCACAGTTCTCTTCTGCTCTTCCAAAATACATGAGCTGCGACTTGTTCATGATGCGTACGATCAGCTGACCTCTGGCCCTGCCCCTTCGGCCAGACAGGAAGCAGTCCCGCAGTTTGGACACGGACACAGCCGGGCGGAGTCCTGTTTACAGAAGTGATCACTCTTCATCACCTCCAGACACACGTTCAGAAATGATCCACTCTACCTTCCTCCTCTTCATCACTCTCCTCGGGGGGCGGAGCCTCTCTCCATGCATCGCCACTGTAGTCCACGTTGTTCCACAGAGGGAGGAAGACGCTCCTACTAGCTCTCAGAGGAACTTCTGGACCTGCAGGTTCAGCCCGTGAAAAACATCTCACCTGGTAAAGGTGATGCTGTGATGTCACCATCCTTACTCACCTGCTGGTTCTGATGATCCAAACCAGGGCAGAGAGTCCAAGTCCAGCCTCCCAAATCCTGCATCTTCACCATCCTCCTCCTCATCTCGGACCACCATGTTAACGAGCCTATAACTGTGAGAGGGCGGGGCTACAATCAGCCTGATGACATCACAGCCACAAGTTTCACCCGTCCTCACTCACCTGACTTCACGGGGTGAGCCGGGGCATCCTGGGACCTGATCGCTGAACGTGGGGCTGAAGGAGGCCTGACCAAGTGTGGATCCCGCCCGCAGAACCCGCCTCTCCACCTGCTGGTTCAGACCCGGGTCCAGAGTGACCCGCAGCCTGCAGTCCCCGTCCGTCAGGGTCACGTCGTACAGGTCATCTCCTGCAGAACAGCCATAGATCCACACATGAGAAGGCTGCAGACATCCCATAATGATCTCCCGCTGCCCCCCCTCACCGCTGAGGACGCTCTGGGGGAAGTAGACGGTGGACCCCTGGTCTCGAACGTAGCGCCTGAGCTGCAGAACCAGCAGCTGCTCCCTGCAGAGCACTGCAGCCTGCGAGACAAGAAGAAGGGCGAAATGAGGACAAAGCCCGGGAAACGGGACCGGGGAGTCCTTCAGGACCAGAACCGAGACAAGCCCAGGTTCCTGCAGGAACGCAGATGTTCCTCCAGATCATGAAGGAGAAATGAGAAGAACCCGCACAGTCACCTCAGCCCTAAACTGGACCGGGAAACGGACCAGAACCAGTCTGCTGAGGACAGGATGGCCGTAAAAACCTGACCCTGATCAGTACCGCTAAGAACACTGACGAGAAAGTCCAAGTCTTCAAACAGATCCAGGTTCTGAACGGCGCGAGCGGGGGCGCGTGCGCGTAAGCCCGCGCCGCGGCAGAACCCCGCTGGATTCCTCAGAACCCCGCAGAACCTGCGTCACTAACACTCACGGCTCGTTTCCGGACTAACAGGGAGTTCTCTGACCTGGCTCGGACCGGAACCGGAGCTGGACCGGGACCGGGACAGGATTCTGTGGAAGACGCAACCGTCGGCTGCCATGTTGGATGATGGGCCGGAAGACAACAGTGCGGTGCATCGTGGGAAACTGAGTCAGTTTTATTTTTTAATTGGAGACAAACTTGATGTTTTCATTCTTTCTTTCCCTATCTCTAGGGGAGCACCCAGCCCCCCATGGAGGAAGCTCATTTCAGCAGATGGAGGACATATGTAGAGAAAATTAAGTTACATCTCTGAATATTTCTTTATTTAAATTGTTGTGAGCCGTAGTGACGTAGTAGCTACAGTGGGCGGTCCAAAGTCTCCAAGCTCCGCCCCTGATCATCCACCTGCAGACCAACAGATCCATGATTTCCTGGTCTGAGCTGGAATCTGGATCAGAACTGGACGGGTGGATGGATCAGATGTTGATGCTGTTTCTGTTACACCGCTAACGTCAGGTTGGGGGTGTGAGGGAGAGAATGTAAACAAAGGGATGATGGGTAATAAGCACAGGCTTTCTTCTGCACTAACAGCCCCGCCCACAACTCAGAGGTGAATTTCTAATGATCTCCTGCTGGGGGGGTATTCCAGGAAGCATGTTTAAACTACCCTGACTTTAACCCTGAACTCTGGCTGAAATCCTCCTGAACTTGTTTACTCTGGGTATGTCCGTTCCAACAGACCAGATATGAGTTAGTGTAATTACGCTCCACTTGGTAACCCTGGGTTAATGCACGTGCACGGCAGGTACATAAAGACATCCTCAATAAATCACAGATTTACGGAGTCACCATGGAAACGCGTGGAGAAAAAAAGAGAGAGCTATACTTCAGTGAGACGGAGTCTGAGGTTTTAATGACGGTATGAAGATTATACGTCCATCAAAAAAGTAACACGGCTGCATCATCAGGAAAGAAAAGAGTTTCTGTTTGGAGAAAAAGAACAAAGTAAACGCACGAGTTTCTGATCATGTAATCCATGGACACCAGTGAGGGCGGCCGTGGTGCAGTGGTAGGGCGGTCGACCCATGATCGTAAGATTGCAGGTTCGATTCCCACCTTGCACGCCCATGTGTCTAAGTGTCCTTGGGCAAGACACTGAACCCCACCTTGCCTCTGGTGGGAGGTTGGCGCCAGTGTTCGGCAGCGGAGCCGCCATCAGTGTGTGAATGTGTGTGTGAATGTGTGCGTGCATGGGTGAATGGGACTGTGACTGTAAAGCGCTTTGGGCCTTCGTAAGAAGGTAGAAAGCGCTATATAAGTATACGCCATTTACCAAGATGGTAAAGGGTGTATACTTATATAGCGCCTTTCTTCCTACAAGGACACAGCGCTTTACAGTCACACACACACATTCACACACTGATGGTCGCTCCGCTGCCAAACACAGGCGCCCGCCTACCACCGGAGGCAAGGTGGGGGTTCAGTGTCTTGCCCAAGGACACTTCGACACATGGGCGTGCAAGGCAGGAATTGAACCTGCAATCTTATGATCATGGGTCAACCACCCTACCGCTGCACCACGGCCACCCAAGAACACAAATCATTGAAGAAAAAAGGTTCAGAGCACTGTCTAGTGGGTCTAGATGACCCAACTCCCAATGGTAAAGTGCCCAGGATAGAACAAGGGTTACATATAAAACTTATCCAACTTAAATTAATTCAACTTTCATTTTACTCCAATTCAAAGAATGTTTTTCCATCTTAATTTATTGTAATTCTTGAAATTTCATATGTCTAAGTTTGAGCCTGCAGATATTCTCATTTTTATAAAAGTAAAATGAATGAAACAAAAAAAATTTGTATCATGTAACCACATACCATAGCTCTGAGTTCTTCCTCACTTGTTGATCAGTAGTGCTGTTAAATATCCTCATCCTCCTCTCTCTCCCTCTCACTCATGGTGCAGAAGGATTTAAACATAACAGGAAATATAACTTCACAACTAAAAAAACATTAAAACAGTTAAACAACTAAACTAACATTTGGTCAAAAACCCACACTTAAACCCCAATCCGTCCAGACAGGCAAAGGGAATGATATCCCACAATCCTTTGCGATGCCAATCTAACAGCAGCATCAAAGTTACACCTACTTAATTGAATTAATTTGAATGAAAGTAAAATAAATGTCTGATAACTACGTGTTATTTTTAAACTGACCTAACAAACAAATGATGTATCTTAACTGAAGCAAATAACTAAGTTAGATCAAAGTATAAAGTTTATCTTTCCAACATCCATATGTGGTCTTATCATCCTCTCACGGTGGAAAAAGTATTATCTGAGCTTCTTCATCCACTAAATCATCTTCAAATGGACACGCCATGCTGCTTCACCTCTCTGTAAACAAACTAACCTTCAACTAAACCTGCTCCAGACCAGGTTATGTTCAGAGCATGAGTTGCTATGGCAACTTGACCTACCCTGAAACATACCTCCATTTCTGGAACTGAAAGCTGAGGTTATCAACTTCCTTAGCCTCAAACTTACCGTGGGAGCTAGCATAACCTGCTTTCTGGAATACCCCCCTGCTCTGCAGAAACTATGTCCCAGAAAACGACAGGCTGAAAACGTCATCATCACTTAAAGACCACAAGGAATGCTGGGAAAACAGACCAGAAGAGGATCAGAGCGGGATTTGAACGGACAAACCAGAACAATCAGAGTCTGAGGACGACAGTTAAACATTCAGTTTATTCAGGAGCAGAAGCAGCAGAAGATCAGAACTAAGACCAGGTTCTGGAAAAACTGGGCCCCCTGACAGAACCCGGTCACAGGTACCAGAGCTCACAGGTGGGGCTTTCCTGGAGACCCCCTCCATGGGTAGTGAGGGAGGAGGACATGGATGGGGTGGCCCGCCCCCTCAGCCCCTGCTGGTGAAGTGCAGAGAGTCCCTGAACTCCAGGTAGAGGCTGAACAGCAGGTGCAGGGACTGGATCCTGCCGCCGTACACGGGGATGTCCAGCAGGCCGCACGCCACGTCCACATACTCCCCCAGGCTGCAGGACAGATGGGCGGGGGGCGGCTGCAGGCGGCCCAGCTGCTCCTCCATCTCGGGGGGCCACTCCTGCATCAGGCTGTCGATGTCGGGCATGGGGTGGCTGTAGTGCACGCTGGCGGGGGGCTTGGAGCGGTGCAGGGCACTGATGCTGTCCACCCAGCTGTCCACGGCCCGCGGGTTGGTGTGGGGGCTGGACACGCTCGCCACCTTCTGCATCTGAGGGGAGGGGTCAGAGGTCAGGACCAGAACACGACTCAAGACAACTCATCGTTGTCGTGTGTGTGTCTGCAGGTGTGTGTCTACAGATGTGTGTGTCTACAGGTGTGTGTGTGTGTCTACAGGTGTGTGTGTGTCTACTGGTGTGTGTCTGCAGGTGTGTGTGTGTGTCTACAGGTGTGTGTGTGTCTACTGGTGTGTGTCTGCAGGTGTGTGTGTGTGTGTGTGTGTGTCTACAGGTGTGTGTGTGTCTACAGGTGTGTGTGTGTCTACTGGTCTGTGTCTGCAGGTGTGTGTCTGCATGTGTGTGTCTGCATGTGTGTGTCTACAGGTGTGTGTCTACAGGTGTGTGTGTGTCTACAGGTTTGTGTGTCTACAGGTGTGTCTTCAGGTGTGTGTGTGTCTACAGGTGTGTGTGTGTCTACAGGTGTGTGTCTGCATGTGTTTGTCTACAGGTGTGTGTGTGCAGGTGTGTGTCTGCAGGTGTGTGTCTACAGGTGTGTGTGTGTCTACACGTGTGTGTGTCTACAGGTGTGTGTGTCTACAGGTGTGTGTGTGTCTACAGGTGTGTGTCTGCAGGTGTGTGTCTACAGGTGTATGTGTGTCTACACAGGTGTGTGTGTGTCTACAAGGTGTGTGTCTACATGTGTGCCTCTGCAGGTGTGTGTCTACAGGTCTGTGTCTGCAGGTGTGTGTCTACAGGTGTGTCTACAGGTGTGTGTGTGTCTGCAGGTGTGTGTCTGCAGGTGTGTGTCTACAGGTGTGTGTGTGTCTACACGTGTGTGTGTCTACAGGTGTGTGTGTCTACAGGTGTGTGTGTGTCTACAGGTGTGTGTCTGCAGGTGTGTGTCTACAGGTGTATGTGTGTCTACACAGGTGTGTGTGTGTCTACAGGTGTGTGTCTACATGTGTGTGTCTACGTGTGTGTCTACGTGTGTGTGTGTGTGTCTACAGGTGTGTGTGTGTCTACGTGTGTGTGTCTACATGTGTGTGTCTACAGGTGTGTGTGTGTCTACATGTGTGTGTGTGCATGTGTGTGTCTACGGGTGTATGTGTGTCTACACAGGTGTGTGTGTGTCTACATGTGTGTGTCTGCAGGTGTGTGTCTACAAGTGTGTGTCTCTAGGTGTGTGTCTGCAGGTGTGTGTCTACAGGTGTATGTGTGTCTACACAGGTGTGTGTGTGTCTACAGGTGTGTGTCTACATGTGTGTGTCTGCAGGTGTGTGTCTACAGGTGTGTGTCTGCAGGTGTGTGTCTACAGGTGTGTCTACAGGTGTGTGTGTGTCTACAGTGTGTGTCTACAGGTGTGTGTGTGTCTACTGCAGGTGTGTGTGTGTCTGGGTGTGTGTCTACATGTGTGTCTGCAGGTGTGTCTGGGTGTGTCTGCGGTGTGGGTCTACAGGTGTGTGTCTACAGGTGTGTGTGTGTCTGCAGGTGTGCGTCTGCAGGTGTGTGTGTCTACAGGTGTGTGTGTGTCTGCAGGTGTGTGTGTTTACAGGTGTGTGTGTGTCTACAGGTGTGTGTCTGCAGGTGTGTGTCTACATGGTGTGTGTCTGCAGGTGTGTGTCTACAGGTGTGTGTCTGCAGGTGTGTGTCTACAGGTGTGTGTCTACAGGTGTGTGTGTGTCTAGGTGTGTGTGTCTGCGGTGTGTGTGTTGCAGGTGTGTCTGCGGGTGTGTGTCTGCAGGTGTGTGTCTGCAGTGTGTGTGTCTACAGGTGTGTGTCTACCGGTGTGTGTGTGTCTACAGGTGTGTGTCTGCAGGTGTGTGTCTGCAGGTGTGTGTTTCCCAGCAGGTGTGTGTACCTGAGCACTTCCGTGTTGCTTGCTCTCTTCGGACAGCCACAGCGACAGAACCGTTGGGTCTGACTGTTTCACACTGGGTTCATCAAGAACCAGAAGACCCAGAGAGTCTGGTTTCCCATCCGGACGGGGGACCTGAACGCCACACAAGCACATTCTTAGAGGGGCCCAGCTGGGCTGGGTCGTGGTTCTGGTCCAGTTCTGGTTCTGAACAACTACTTCTTTCTCAGCAGATTGGAACTGCTGGTTCAGGAGGAACTGAAACCAGATCAGAACATCATGGTCTGCATGGGTCCATATACTTTTACTGACTCTGGGTCAGTGAAACAACCGGAACCACTAGAACTCAAACTTCGGTGGCCTTAGGGGAGGGGCTTAACCAGATCTTCTGGCTCCACCCATGGCTTATCACCTGGATCACTGGCCAATCAGAAGATGGCAGAGCAGGGTGCCGTCAGACAGAACAGAACCAGAACCGTCTGGACCGTGGGAGTGTTTGTACCTTCAGGAAGGCGTCGATGTCGCCCACAGCCGGGATGAAGTCTGGGATGAAGGGTTTGAGGCGGAGCTCCAGATCGAAGCTCTGAGGAGTGTACCTGAGGAGAGGAAGGTCAGAGCGTGCACGTGTGTAGACCGTGCACGTGGGGAGGCCCTACCGTGTGATGTACTGGAACAGCTCCTTGATGTCGGTGCTGACGGGCAGGTTGGCGTAGTCCGCCGGGTCGTACTCCAGAGCCTGCGAGGACTCATCGTCTTCATCCTCATCAGAGTCCTCAGAGTCGGACTCCTCCTCCTCCTCCTCCTCTTCCTCCTCCTCCTCCTCATTGGGACTGGCCCCCGGGTGGGACCTGGCTGCCGGCTCTGTGGCCCTCTGTGGCCGCGGCTCCTCGTCAAACTCGTCGCTGCTGCTGCGGGCCGACATCAGGCTGCGGACCCGCCGCCGAGCCCCCAGCTCTGACTGAGAAGAGCAGAACCGGGTCTGAAATGTTCTGAACCGTTAAGAACCAAAAGGGGGGGGGGTCACGGATGCAGAAACTGGACTTGATTCTGGCTTTGGTGTCTGGGTTCTTTCACAATAAAAGCCTCCTCCTGCTTGGAAGAAAAGTAAATTGTGCCTCTGTCGGTTATTTCACAGACTTTGGAACGGCCTGGAACCAGGTAATCCCCCCCCCCCCCCCCCCGTTCTGCGCTCCTGTCTTAGAGAAGGCAAAGGGGAGGGGTAGTGGGTGCAGGCTGTGAGAAGTGCGATTACGCAACACCTGCATCATGGCGTGCTGTTGATCAGTCAGCAGTTCTTGTTAATAATGTCATTATTTACTGACTATGGTAGATATGTTTATCATTTAGCTGTTGTCAGTATCTGACAGACAGGCAGCAGGAAAACAGCTGCACTTTAGCAGATCATCAATAAACTGTAGATCATTTGTATGGACTGAGGTTTTTGGAGGATTTCTACTGTTGATGTCGCACAAATTTAGGGAAATGCTAAATATTTTTGGAGTAATCCCACTGATGAGTTCTATGGTTTAGATTTTAATGTTTTATAAGACCTAAACATTATATTCACAGTAATTTGTTATTTATCCAATCCCTCTGATGTGTTTCACAAAGACACACACAGAACGACACACACCAAGAAATTAATGCTAAAATGATGCAGGAGTCCAGCTCTGAAAAACGATAAAGGAGCAAAGAAAACGGAAAGACGTGATTTGTTATTTCTTATTATTAATATTTCCAGGCTTTCTTTGTTTGTTTTGTTCTGCAGCATCTTCATGTTTGGATAATTTTGACAGAATATATTTTTATGGAGAGCAAAATATTAAACGTTATTTAAGGTTTACCGGAGTGTTACCAAAACCTAAAGTGTTCTGGATTTAGGCCCCCAGTGGGACTGAGTTTGACCCCCCCACCCCCACCCCACCCCCCCGTAATATGAGTCTAGAAAATGCATGCATGTTGTGTAAAATGTTGTAAGAAATGTTAAAAGGATGCCTCGCGTGTGTGTGTGTGTGTGTGTGTGTGTGTGTGTGTGTGTGTGTGTGTGTGTGTGTGTGTGTGTTAGTCAGCGTAGAACCGGTGTGGTACCTACACCGAGAACTTTGATGCAGAACCTCTTCACGCCCCCCCCACCCCCACATGCTGCTGCGTCTCGCAGCTGTTGCCATGGCAACAGTCCTTCCAAACTCTCGGGCCCTAACTGGACCCCGGTTCCGGCCTCCTACCTGCCGCGGTCCTCCGGGCTCCGGGCTGCGGAGGCTCCGCTCCTCTCCGTCCGCCTCCAGGCTCTCGTCGTACGGCTGGTTCCGCAGCAGTCTGGGCCCTCTGGCCCGGTCCATGGACCCGGTCCGGGCTTACCTGCAGAACCTCTGAGCGCCGGTTCGGTTCCAAAGAACGGCTAAGCTAACGTTAGCACCGTTACGCGTTTGTTTCTGAGGGTTACCGGAAATACCGACAGTATCCTGGCAACGGATCCCACAAGGCATTATGGGTAATGTAGTTATAATGTGGAATTCCAGTAAAAAACTGTTTTTTAATGAAAGAATTTCAGTTTATTCAGCATTTTCACACTAGAAATGTTTAAACTTTTGAAATAAAAGAGTTTTATTTAAATATTTGAGGAAATGAATGAAGTAAAATAAATCCTTTGTAGTTTAAATCCATAAGAACTACAATCTGTGTTTAGCTAACTGTGTGGAAGAACCCAAACAGATCCTCCAGTTCATTAGCAGAACCTCAAGCAGAACCTCAAACAGAACCTCAAACAGAACCTCAAACAGAACCTCAAACAGCTCAATGAAAATCAGTTTCCATCAATGTTTCCACCATCATGTCAGTAAAAATCTGTTTTCCAACAATAAAAACGTGGTTTTAGATTTTGCAGTGGTGGAAGATAAATGATACTTCTTATTTAAATGTCATTTTTGTCTGAATTTGACATTTGATTCTATCGCTAAACTGATGAACGTGTCCAGGAGTGTAATCAGATTACAGTTTTTCAGGAGGAATTTGACAGATTTCTGTCTGCAGAGAGAATAGGAGGAAGAGGAGGAAGAGGAGGAAGAGGAGGAAAGTCTTCCAATCTGTTTCTCTGATTTCAAATCTCCACAAAAACCTGCGTTTGAGTTTATTTCATCGTTTTGGTTCATTCCATTCATGTACTTCTACAGATTTGGAATCTCGTCATGATTTCTGCTTCACATGTTGCAGCTGATTAGAGAATCCACTTTGAGAAGAACCCCAAGAGAACCCTGAGTCCAGAGAACCCTGAGTCCAGAAATTCCTGAATCCAGAGAACCCTGAGTCCAGAGAACCCCTGAGTCCAGAGAACCCTGAGTCCAGAGAACCCTGAATCCAGAGAACCCTGAGTCCAGAAAACCCTGAATCCAGAGGGCCGTGAGGACAGGTGGTCTCCCTGTCGGACTCAGAGACTATGACCTTTAACCCGCTACAGCGGAGTGAAGAACTGGAACCAGGACAGGATCCCAGCTGAGGAACCATCAACACAGAGGGAGAACACACTTTGGACCAGCTGGATTTCAGCTCCTTTGATCTTTAATTCAAACTCAACACCAAAACAAACCATGCTTCTGTCTGAAACCAGAACCAGAACCTTGTCAGATCTGTAACATTTGGACTAGAGGACCAAAGCAAAGACAGACGTCCCTCATCCTTCATCCAAACGCCGCGTCATGGCGGGAAATCAGCGCCGCCGCTCCTCCATGGAGCTTCACAGCCTGCTCTCTGGGGTCCTGCTGTCCTTCTCTTGGACGGGTTCTGTGGGACCAGAAGGTCCGGCTTCCCCGTCGGCCTCGTCTGCACAGATTCAAAACAGAAGAGTTGGACGGGTCAGACGGAGAAACGACATATTGACTCTGAGGACATCTCTGTGGTTCTGGAGTTCAGAACCTGCTGGGTTCATGAGGACTGAACTGATGAATGTTCTGGACCAAACTCATCCCAGATGGAGTCTGAGCTTCTCTCCAGGATGGACCTCACTTTGCAGACTGAGGGGACCGTGTCTCAGCGTCACACTGAGTCCACTTAGATCCTCAGACCAACCAGTAGGTGGCAGCATTTCCACCTGGAGGCTGGACTCTGGAACCAAAACGCCTCGTTGGTTCTGCAGAACCATCTGATGGTGCTAACGTCAGTCCACTTCCCTGAACGTCTCATGGGTTTTCAGGTCAGGTTTGTGATGAAGGGTGAGGATGACTACGGGGGTGGGGGGGGGGGGGCAGCTTCATCAAACCTCAGCAGGAAACTCAAATCCAGCAGGTGGAGGTGTTTAGGCTGAGCTCCACCCACAGGAGGACTGACCTTTGATGTGACGGGCCAGGAGGCGTGGTCCTGCCAGTCCGATACCGAGGGCACCAATGGGGGCGGTGGTCAGGATGGCCAACACCGCCAAGGTCAGCACGTCCAAACCAAACTTGATCAGAGTCTCATCCTCCTCCTCCCTCGCCATGTCCAACGCCTTGGAGCCGATGGCGGCCTGGAGACGAGGAAACGGAACCATCAAACCCTCTGAAGGCGACTACAGCGAACCTGCAGGGGGGGGGGGGTCACGGGGCTCTGACGGTTCTACGGTTGTCTGATGTCTGTTGTTGTTTTCAGCACTTTACGTTCTTCTGGTGGTGAGGATCCACACCAACAGAACACAGCAGAGGAACACAGATCACACGTTCTCCAGGGGGGGGCTGTATGCCTGGACCAGACAGCCCCTAACCCATCTGAAGGCTCCTCCCACTGGAACCTCACCTGCACGGTGGCCTTCGGCAGCCAGGCCACGGCGATGAAGAGTTTCTCCTTGAGGTTGAATCCGGCGTGATGGACCAGCAGGAAGGTGACGAGCAGACGGACCAGCAGACCCAGACTGATGCAGGCCACGCCCAGACCTGAACGGGTCAGAGTTCAGGGAGGGTGAGGGGGGGTGGGGACCCAGCTGGTGTTTTGTGAAGTTCTGGGGTTCCTCCTGCGGTTCCTCTTACCCACAGTGCTGGGGCTGAGGGTGGAGATGGTGATTTCAGCTCCGATCAGACCGAACAGGAGAGGCTGGAACAGGTCCCAGCACCGACCCACCATGGCAGCCACCGGAGCCTGGAACGGACCTTCATGTTAGCGTGGGCAGTGGGCCGGTGGTCTGGTGGGTCTGGGGTCCTCGTACCTTTTCACTTTTCCAGCCCAGAGCAGCACAGAAGGAGTGGACCAACGTACAGAGACCGCCGGCTCCAGAGAACCCGACCACGTGACTGAAGAAGACGGAAAACACGGACAGACCCAACAGCATGAGGGTCCTCCTCAAAACCAGGTCCTCCTGCGGGCAGCAGAGCTACAGTCAGACATGTGACGTCATCGGGGGAGGAGTGAGACCGCCGCGGCGAGCCGTCCCACCTGGTCATTGCTTGGAAACAAACACAGGAAGAAGCCCACAACCAGGCCGGAGATGACCCCTCCCACCACCTCCAGCAGGCCTTGGAGGACGGTCATCCACGTGGAACCTGCAGCACAGCACGCTCTCATGAGGGGGAGGGTCCACGGCGGCCGTGGGGGGCAGGAGAGAGTCTCACCTGTGGAGAAGGCGATTCCCAGGCAGGTGGAGAAGCCGGTGATGGCGAGGATGTCGTCGAAGCTGCCGGCTGCCATCAGCAGCGTGGGGATGCCCTGAAAGAGGCGGTTCCGGACGGTTCCGAGTGAGTCATCGAGTCATGGACGCTTCATCAGGAGAACCCCCCCATTACGACAGTATTAAAAGTTTAACGGGCCGCCCCCTGCTGGCAGGAAGCGGGTCTGCAGGTTACCTTCTCCACTCCCAGTCCTTCTCTCTGTAGAAGCAGCATTGATGGAACCACAACCGCCGGAGACACCGCCGCCAGAACGAAGCTGCAAGACAGCAGAACCTGCAGGTGAGGAACACGTTCCACAGGTTCCTGCCACAGAACCGCTCTGTTACCCCAGGATGAAGCCCCACGTCCATGGAAGACCCAACAGGAAGTGCGAAACCACGGCCACGACGGACGCCTCCACGGTACAAGGACCCACTGCAACACGGACACACACCGCCTTCAGACGCTGCAGGGCCTGCACACACACACAGAGACACACACACAGAAACACACAGTCAGTGTGAGTCCCTCAAACACCACATGTACACTAACCAAAAATATAAACGCAACACTTTTGTTATTGCTCCCATTTTTTTATGGTATGAACTCAAAGATGTGAAACATTTTCCACATCCACAAAATAACCAGTTCTCTGAAATCTTGTTCCCAAATCTGTCTAAATCTGTGATAGTGAGCACTTCTCCTTTGCCAAGACAATCCATCCCACCTCACAGGTGTGCCATATCAAGATGCTGATTAGACAGCATGATTATTGCACAGGTGTGCCTTAGACTGGCCACAAGAAAATTCCACTCTGAAATCTTCAGTTGTATCACGCAGCACAATGCCACAGATGTCGCAAGTTTTGAGGCGTGCAATCGGCATGCTGATAGCAGGAATGTCCACCAGAACTGTTGCTAGGGAATTGAATGTCCATTTCTCCACCATAAGCCGTCTCCAAAGGCGTTTCCGAGAATTTGGCAGCACATCCAACCGGCCTCACAACCGCAGACCACGTGTAACCACACCAGCCCAAGACCTCCACATCCAGCATGTCCACCTCCAAGATCTCGAGACCAGCCACTGACAGCTGCTGAACAATCGGGTGGTGTGATAACTACGTAATTTCTGCACAAACTGTCAGGAAACTGCCTAGGAAGTCATCTGCATGCTGCTGCCCTCATAGAGATCTCGACTTACTCCAGTTCATCGTCAGAATCCGACTTTGAGTGGGCAAATGGTCATGGTGATGCTGCTCTGGCACGCTGGAGAGGTGTTCTTTTCACAGATGAATCCCGGTTTAAACGCTTCAGGGCATATGGCAGACAGCGCAGGTATGCTGTGTAAGGAGTCGGTTTTCTGATGTCAATGTTGTAGATCGAGTAGCCCATGGTGGTGGTGGGGTTATGGTATGGGCAGGCATATGTTATGGGCGAAGAACACAGGTGCATTTCATTGATGGCATTTTGAATGCACAGAGATACCGTGACGATCCTGGGGCCCATCAAGCAGTCAGTATATCCAACAACATCCTCATGTTGCGCATGATAATGCACGTCCCATGTTGAAGGATCTACGCCAATTCTGGAAGCTGAAAACATCCCTAGTTTTGCATGGCCAGCATTCTCACCGACATGTCACCATTGAGATGAACTGATGCTCTGGATCGGGCGGATACTACAGCGTGTCTCCAGTTCCTGCCAATATCCAGCAGTCAGCATTATAGCCATTGAAGAAGAGTGACCAACATTCCACAGGCCACAATAGACAACCCGATCAACTTCTATGCCAAGGACATGTGTCGCACTTCGAGACAAATGGTAATACACCAGATACTGACTGGTTGTCTGGAGTCCTCCTGACCCCAATGAAACAAAACTGAAGATTTCAGAGGAATTTTTCTTGTGGCTGTTCAAGGCAATACCTGTGCAATAATCATGTTGTTCAATCAGCATCTGATACAATTCGTGAGGTGGGATGGATTGTTCGGCAAAGGAGAAGTGCTCACTATCACAGATTTAGACAGAATTGTGAATGAATATTTCAGAGAACTGGTTATTTGTGGATGTGGAAATGTTTCACATCTTTGAAGTTCATACCATACAAAATGGGAGCAATAATGCGCGCTATGCGAGGCTTTTGGTCAGTGTATGTTCATGGACTGAGATTGGTCGACGACTGAGGTCCAGTCCGAGTCCGCTCTGGTCAGATGACGGACAGGCTGATGTTCTCAGAGCCGCAGACCAACGGCAAGCGCCGAAGACCGCCGTGGTTGGTGTAGGAACATTACGCAACAGCAGCCCAGCCAGGAGCATGCCTGCACACACACATGCACACACACACATGACACACACACATGCACAGATACACACACACACACATGCACAGACACACACATGCACACACACACATGCACAGACACACACATGCACAGATACACACACACACATGCACACACACATGCACAGATACACACACACACACATGCACAGACACACATGCACAGACACACACATGCACCGACACACAGCATGCACAGATATTAATACATTACTACACACACATGCACACAGACACATGTAATAGTTACACACACACACAGATACACACACATGCACACGTACACACATGCACAGATACACACACACACACATGCACACACACACATGCACAGATACACACACATGCACACACACACACACATGCATGCACGCGCGCGCACGCATGCACACACACACACACAGACACACACACACATGCACAAACACACACATGCATGGACACACAACACACACACATGCACAGACACACACATGCACAGATACACACACACACACATGCACAGATACACACATGCACAGACACACACATGCACACACACACATGCACAGACACACACACACACATGTACACACACACACACACATGCACACACACACACATGCACAGACACATGCACAGACACACACATGTATGTATGCACAGACACATGAGACATGCATGCATGCACAGACACGCATGCACGCACTGACACACACATGCAGAGATACACACACGCATTACACACACACACATGCAGAGATACACACACACATGCACACACACACACATGCAGAGATACATTACCACACATGCATGCATTACACACACACACACACACACAGGCGCTGGAGTCAGTTGGTACTGTCTGCCATCAGCCCATTCAGCATCAAAGGGTTCATTTGTTGACTGTACCAAGCAGGGAGGGAAGGGGGGGCAGTGTTGGCAGTTGATCACTCCACCAAGCTTGCCCCCCAGCACAGAGCAGATGAAGAGGATGATGATGCCAAACAGGTTCCCCCCAGGCAGGCACTCCCTTCCAGTGATGGACCAGACCCCCCCGAACAGCAGAGCAAACAGACAGGCTGCAGAGAGACGGGACAGAGACCCCCCCCCCTGAATGCAGGTCTTTGGAAAGATCCAGACGGTCACTGTTTCTACATGTATGAACACACGCTCCACAAGTATGATCACATGACTGAATGGTTTCTCTGGATGCTTCACCACGTCCAGCAGGGGGCGCTGTAGGACCTCCCCCTGTTTCCTGTACACAGACCTCCTGCTCCATAAGCTCCACCTCCTCTGTGTTCTCCAAAGTTCTCCTTCCATCTTTTAATCAATCTTGTGGAAACGGTCACACAAGTCCTCGTCTGGCCTTCGTTTGAAGCCTAACCCACCTCCTCCTCCTCCTCCTCCTCCTAGGTTTCAGGTTCATCATGATGCCTTTCTTTCTGTTGCCTACTGATTTGGGGGGGGTCGTTCTTCTGTACCTTTGGTGATGAGGAGGTTGAGGAGCCCCCGCGGTCGTGGACATCTGCTCCTCACAGTGGCACAAGGCCCACAGCAGGAGGAAGAGGAGCGTGGCGCCTTCATCTGGTGGAACAGAGAACAGAGACGGAAATGTTCAACCTGAAGGAGGAGAACCAGAACACCAACAACAGACCCCCCCCCACACTGGTTCTGATCCATGAACATCCCAGAAGTAGGAGCATGAGAACCTCTGAAAAACCCAAACTCCTGACTCTGACGGTGCAGAAGGAGTCCAGCAGAGCCGCTTCAGCCGACGTTTCTCACAAACCGACAATTCTATGGTCCAAGCACCAAAGTTAGTCTGGATGAACCTCAGGATCCGACTCTCGGAAAAGAGCATTAGCCACACCGTTCACTCAGTTATTACAAAAATATTCAATGTTTATTTGCCCCCCAGTCTCAAAAATTTGGACTGTCATGCTGCTGAAATGCAGGATGACTTTCAGAACCGCTCCAGTCTCCTGATAACAGGAAAATGGTAGACGTCCAGCCTGACCAGCAGGGGGCGCAGCACCACCTCTTTTTTATTCAGAACCAGGAGAAAAACATAAATAACTTCTAGGAATCCCAGCAAATGAAATCTAAAATCACTAAAAGGTTTAAAGCCTGAAGGTCAGATCAGCCACAACATTTAGAAGACCACAACAACAGCAAAGAATAAAATCAACATTACATTCTAGACATTCACACATTTCAGGAAACAGAAGACATTATCTGAAAAAAATGAAACCTTCAGAAAGCAGGAAATGGTGGGTATTATGGGATGTTACTGACTGGACGATGACACTTTGCCATGACGACGTCTTCAGACAGCTTCTGGCCACGCCCACTGCACAGGCTTGATGGTGAAACCTCCTCCTGCTTTTCTCTCTTCTTCAAAGCGTCATCAACCGACCAGTGACATCCCATAATAACTACCTTTTTCTGGTTTCTTTTTTTAACGTTTTGATTTCTGGAAAAAGTTTAACTTTTATTTATTTTTATTCTGTTTGATGTCTGGGAGCCGGTTTAGCTCGTGCTGGTTTGCGACACCTTCCGTCCGTAAACCAGGGTTTGAATCCGGGCTGCTCCCTGTTCCCTTCTCTACTTCTCTGCCGGTCCCAAGCCCGGTTGCTTTGAGAAGGTTGCGTCAGGAAGGGCATCCGGCGTAAAACATTGCCAAATTTACCATGTGACTTGTTGCTGTGGCGACCCCTGATGGGAAAAGCCAAAAGAGAAAGAAGAAGATTCTGTTTGATGTCTGGATTTATAACTGTACAGGCGGGTATTCTGCTAGCTCTCACGGTAAGTTTGAGGCTAAGGAAGTTGATAACCTCAGCTTTCAGTTCCAGAAATGGAGGTATGTTTCAGGGTAGGTCAAGTTACCATAGCAACTCATGCTCTGAACATAACCTGGTCTGGAGCAGGTTTAGTTGAAGGTTAGTTTGTTTACAGAGGGGTGAAGCAGCATGGCGTGTCCATTTGAAGATGATTTAGTGGATGAAGAAGCTCAGATAATACTTTTTCCACCATGAGAGGATGATAAGACCACATATGGATGTTGGAAAGAGAAACTTTATACTTTGATCTAACTTTATTATTTGCTTCAGTTAAGATAAATCATTTTTATTTAGTTAAGTCACCTTAAAAATATTTTCAGACATTTATTTTCCTTTCATTCAAGTTAATTTAACTAAGTAGATGTAACTTTGGTGCTGCTGTTAGATCGGCACCGCAAAGGATTCTGGGATATCATTTCCTTTGCCTGTCTGGACGGATTTGGGTTTAAGTGTGGGTTTTTGACCAAATGTGTTTAGTTGTTTAGCTGATTTACCGTGTTTTACCGAGTTATTTTGTCCTACTATGCTTACGTCTCTGCACCATGAGTGAGAGTGAAGGAGAGAATGATAAGTTTATATAGCACTCCTACAGTCAGCCAGTATGTTTGTAATGTTGGAAAATTCCTAAATAAATTAAGCATATACCGTTTTGTTGTTTTTATTGTTATAAAAATGAGGATCTAATGGCTCAAACTTAGACATATGAAAGTTCAAGAAATATAATTCTTTAAGATTGAAAAAATATTACTTGAATTGGAGTAATATGACATTTAGTTAGATAAATATGTAAATTTGAGTTGTATTAACAAGTGTTTAGTTTTATAGACGTAAGAAATTAGGTTGAATAAATTTAACTCAATTATTTGTTACCAATAGAAGTAATTCATTTAAGGTGGTAAAATCACATCTAGTCCATTTCTAGATGTGAGATATATATATATATATAAATATATAGAGATATATACAGATAGATAGATATATATGAAGCCTGGAAAGTGAAGGTGACAGTGGTGCCTGTGGTAATTGGAGCACTCGGGGCAGTAACCCCCAAGCTGGAGGAGTGGCTACAACAGAAACCTGGAAAGACCTCAGACCTCTCAGTCCAGAAAAGAACAGGAACAGCTAAGATACTGCAGGACCCTCAAGCTCCCAGGCCTCTGGTAGAGGACCCCAGCTAGGGGGAGAAACCACCCGGGGAGGGTGAGAGGGGCGTTTTTTATATATATATATTGGTCACAATGAAAATTAAAATAAGATCAGAAACTCGTGCGTTTACTTTGTTGTTAAAACCTCAGACTCCGTCTCACTGAAGTATAGCCTCTCTTTTTTTCTCCAGGCGTTTCCATGGTGACTCCAGAAATCGGCGATCCATTGAGAATGTCTTTATGTACCTGCTGTGCACGTGCATTAACCCAGGGTTACCAAGTGGAGCGTCATTACGCTAACTCATATCTGGTCTTTTGGAACGGACATACCCAGAGTAAGCAAGTTCAGGAGGATTTCAGCCAGAGTTCAGGCTTAAAGTCAGGCTAGTTTAAACATGCTTCCTGGGGGGTATTCTAGGAAGCATGTTTAAACTCCCCTGAGTTTAAACCCTGGGTTAATGCACGTGCACAGCAGGTACATAAAGACATTCTCAATGGATCGCCGATTTCTGGAGTCACCATGAAAACGCGTGGAGAAAATAAGAGAGAGCTATACTTCAGTGAGACGGAGTCTGAGATTATAATGACGGCGTATGAAGATTATACGTCCATCAATAAAGTAACACGGCTGAAAAATAATTTAAATAATTTAGTTAAATATATTCAAACTCAATAATTGTTTATACAACTCAAGTTTACGTATTTATCTAACTAAATGTCACATTACTACACTAATCTTTTTTCCATCTTAATTACTTAATTACTCATATGTCTAAGTTTGAACCGGCAGATATGCTCATTTTTATAACAATAAAAAGAATGGAAAAAAATGCACGGAGTGCAAAAATTCATTGAAAAATTTTCTGTCACTGTCATAACAGGCTGAGGTGGTAGTGGTGCTATATAAACTCATCATCCTCTCCTTTACTCTCACTCATGGTGCAGAGAGGTAAGCATAGTAGGACAAAATAGCTCGGCAAAACACGGTGAAACACAGTAAAACAGCTATACAACTAAACACATTTTGTAAAAAACCCACACTTAAACCCAAATCCGTCCAGACAGGCAAAGGGAATGATATCCCACAATCCTTTGCGGTGCCAATCAAACAGCAGCATCAAAGTTACACCTACTTAATTGAATTAATTTGAACGAAAGGAAAATAATTGTCTGAAAACTACGTGTTATTTTTAAGGTGACCTAACAAAAAAATGATTTATCTTAAATGAATCAAATAATGAAGTTAGATCAAAGTAAATAGTTTATTTTTCCAACATCCATATGTGGTCTTATCACCCTCTCATGGTGTAAAAAGTATTATCTGAGCTTCTTCATCCACTAAATCATCTTCAAATGGACACGCCATGCTGCTTCACCTCTCTGAAAACAAACTAACCTTCAACTAAACCTGCTCCTGACCAGGTTATGTTCAGAGCATGAGTTACTATGGCAACTTGACCTACCCTGAAACATACCTCCATTTCTGGAGCCGAAAGCTGAGGTTATCAACTTCCTTAGCCTCAAACTTATCGTAGGAGCTAGCAGAACCTGCTTCCTGGAAAAACCCCTGTTGTGGTGTTGTTGTTTATTTGTCGTCGTGATCTTTAACACGATTGGAGCGATTTGACCTTCAGGGCCACCGTACTGATCCACTTCAACTGAGTTGCATGTGCATGGGTTGTTGTGAGTCTGTGTGTCATGTTGTGTCTCTGTGTTGTGGGTCCGTGTGTGTGATTGTGTGTGACTCACCCCGCCGTTCTCCCCCGTGGCGTCCGGCTGGCTCCTGCGTGGCAGCACGGTGATCTCTCTCTCCTCCTCGTCATCTTGAACTTTACTCCCTCTCTTTACCACGGTGTGTGTGTGTGTGTGCGTGTGTGTGTGCGCACAAAAGAGAGAGAGGATGGTGAGTTAAGGTTTGCACTTTGCTCTTTTTGGTGCATCCAAACCGCCGCCGTGAACCCGACGCCTAAAATAATCTTTGATTCATCAGAATTGAAGTCAGACTTCAATTTCTGAGACGGACCGGTTCCTACAGACCTAAAACAAGATCATTAAAACATTTACACGATTCTGTTCCACAAATAGAACCCAGGTTCCGGTTCCACAGCTGACTTGATTCTTTTGGACATAAACTGGGTTCCAGCTGCTAAAACCCACAAAAACTGGATTTCTGAAGATTAGAAAACTAGAGAATCTGCCCTGAATTCTGAGGGACATGAATGTTTGAAACAGTTCCACCAACTGATCATCAAAGCAGCTGCAGGTTCCACACATGTTCTGCAGCTGGCTCAGCCTGGCTCAGCCTGGCTCCATCTGGTTCAGCCTGGCTCAGCCTGGTTTAGTCAGGTTCAACCTGGTTTAGTCAGGTTCAGCCTGGTTCAGTCTGCTTTAGTCTGGTTAAGTCAGGTTCAGCCTGGCTCAGCCTGGCTCAGTCTCAGTCAGTCCCCCCCCCCCCCGGAGTCAGGAAGACTGGAACCAGGAGGAGGAACAGCTTTAGAACCACATTCAGGAGACGGGCTTCAGGTTCTTCAGGTCAAACCGCGTCTGAGCCCGGAACAACAGAGGAAACATCCCAACAGGGATGTCGGCCAGAGGTCCAAGGTTGTGGTTCTGAGGAGAGGACAGTCTTTCATTTGGAAATCCAGGGTTTGGAGGAAGACCGGTGAGGAGCAGAACCAGAACTGCTGGAGGTCCAGAGAGAAATCTCAGTCAGGACCTGGACTGAAATGTCCAGCTGGTTCTGGTAAACTCTGATGTCATCAGTCCAAGCGGTGGCCAGTAGAAAGTTCTGGAGGACTTCATGGTTCTGATGGAGGTCCAGATTTCAGCTTCCAGCAGAACCAGGTCCGGATGGAATCCTTCATTAAACTGGAAATGATTGAACTGATGGAACTGAGTGTCCAGAACCAGAACCACGACCTACAGCTGCAACGTCCTGCAGAACACAGCGGCCAGAGGTCAAAGGGCAGTCGCTTATCTGCAGAGGTCACGCTCTGACCTGGCTCTCTAAAGACGCGGCAGAAGCTCCGCCCTAATGGTTTTACGGCGCCGGGTTGTTTGGTCTGACCTCAGAGGAGAAGGTCGACTGCAGACGGAGACCGTCACACGGCCTAGCACACATGAGCAGGGTTCCACTCTGCTCATGGGGGTTCTGTAGGACCCGGACTGTCCAGGTTCTCCCAGTCCAGACCTGCAGGACCCCTCTAGACCCAAAAAAACACGTCAGCGTACAGCGCCATGTTCCTCCTCTTTCAGCTCCGTTTGTCAGATTATCTTCATGTCAATCTTTTCCTGAGCAGCATTTATCGATGGATCTGAGTAATTATTAACCCCCCCCCCCTCCACACACATGTACACATGACACAGAACATGTCCTCTGGTTCCCTGCAGGACGCTAGAACTCTTCTTCTGCTGAACATTCTTCCTGAGCGGCGCTCTCTGCTGCCGCTGTCCGTTCAGTGGACTCTGACTGTTACACCTGCGTGTGTTGAGGTGGAGCAGGGGGCGGGGCTACCTGCAGAGCCGTGGTTACCTGAACTCCTCTGCTGCTCTGAAGGTAGCGGCTGGTGGATTCTTCATCCATCATCTGAAACAGAGATTCTGGTACAGTGAGGGGAGGAGGTCACGCAGAGGTCACGCAGAGGGCACGCAGAGGTCACGCAGAGGTAACGATGAGGTCACAATGAGGTCACGATGAGGTCACAGTGAGGTTACACAGAGTTCATGCAGAGGTCACAATGGGGTCACAATGAGGTCACAATGAGGTCACGCAGAGGTCACACAGAGTTCATGCAGAGGTCACAATGGGGTCACAATGAGGTCAAAATGAGGTCACGCAGAGGTCACAATGGGGTCACAATGAGGTCACAATGACGTTACACAGAGGTCACAATGAGGTCACAATGGGGTCACAATGAGGTCACAATGAGGTCTCAATGTAAAAGACCCATTTTAATTGTTTTCTTATTATTATTTCTTTTGATTGAAGATGCCCTTAATTTCAAAAGAAGTATGTTGAAGATGTAAAAGAACATTATAAAAAACAGTGTTAATATTTGTAATGGGTTTTATTGTTATTATTAAAGACTTTTATTGTGAAGTTCTCACCTACTTCTGTGAAATCCCCGTGTCAGTTCAACAGAAACAAAAAAAACGTTTAACAGCTGACGCTACGGCAACAAAGGAAACAGACAAAAGACGGACGGATAACTGTGTAAAGCTGTAATGTGTTTTTGGCATCTAGCTGGAAGGCGAACAGGTATGATTTTTGGTTACTGTACACATTTTGTGATTATTTTTCAATTGTTTTATGTAAAATAACAAAATATGTTTCTGTTTGAAGTTATCCAACAATCTAACGCTACTAGCTGAGGTAAAGAATGATTGTATATCAAAAAGGAATTATTGTAAGTTTGTTTTTATGCTTTTCTTCAGCTCTTACGGTGTGACTATGACTGTGGAGTAAATAAATGGTTGGAATGCCCCGTCATAGTCCATCAGTTACTATCATTGAGTCCATCGTCTGAAACAAGTCCGGCTGGAATGCTACACTCAATGAGGTTACACAGAGGTTACACAGAGGTTACACAGAGGTCATGCAGAGGTCACAATGAAGTCACGCAGAGGTGGTATGGTGCTGCCCCCTAGTGGGTTGAGTGTTAAAGAAAGAGCAGTCAGGAGGTCTGACGCCGCCCAGAGACGTTCTAGAAGAACCAGAATACGCAGACAGTCGTCTTTACTCACCGAGGAGATCATCTCTACTGGAGAACCAGCAACACAACGAGACAACGAGACCGCTTATTTAGAGGTTAAAGTTCAACAAGAGCATAGAGGAGGTGGAGGGTCTCTGGAGGTTCTCCTTCCACTTCCTGCTCCTCAACAGGAGACAAAACCAGAAAAGATCAAAGAGGTTCTGCTGGTAGAACCTCTTTGATCTTCAGATGATCATATAATTGATCAGGGGGGGGGGGGGGGTTTCCTGTGAGATGAAGACTGAGGAAGACGAGATGAAGAGTCAGAGTGTCGGAAAGCAGACTGAGGAGGAGGGGGTTCAACTCCACAGAAAGTTTCAGTCTGCAGACACACAACTCCACACAAAGTCACACTGTCTGCAGACACACAACTCCACACAAAGTCTCAGTCTGCAGACACACAACTCCACATAAAGTCTCAGTCTGCAGACACACAACTCCACAAAAAGTCACATAGTCTGCAGACACACAACTCCACATAAAGTCTCAACCTGCAGACACACAACTCCACACAAAGTCTCAGTCTACAGACACACAACTCCACATAAAGTCACACAGTCTGCAGACACACAACTCCACAAAAAGTCTCAGTCTGCAGACACACAACTCCACACAAAGTCTCAGTCTGCAGACACACAACTCCACACAAAGTCTCAGTCTGCAGACACACAACTCCACATAAAGTCTCAGTCTGCAGACACACAACTCCACATAAAGTCTCAGTCTGCAGACACACAACTCCACACAAAGTCTCAGTCTGCAGACACACAACTCCACTCAGCCGTTGGGTCTCCTACCTTCAGCGACACAAGTTGTGCGACTGAACAAAGAAGGAAACTGGACTGAGTCACACAGCAGCTGTGAGGGAGTTTGTGCGTCTGCTGTGTAATGACACACGCTTTGTTGTGTTGTTGTTGTGCAAATGACAGACATCACAGAGGAGCAGCAAAGCCTGCCATTACACACTCACAGGTCAGTGTTCAGAGCATTACAAGCTGCTGTTGCACACAAACACACACCTTTGTTAACGCATAATGCTAGGCCTATGTGTGTGTTTGTGTTGTCCAGGCTGACAAACAGCAGCAATAACACACTCTGGTTGATATTTTTAGAGCTCTGGTTTCCAGCAGCATTGAAAGCCTGGTGTTTCTGCTGAGTCATGTTTCCTCCGTCACAGGTAATGATGGCGTTCTGAACCGATTTACTGCTAAGATCATTTTTATTTTTGACAAAGACGTTCCAAACAAACGGGAAGTTTCCCATCGTGCCTCGCTGCAGCGCCGCCCAGAGGACAGAGGGTCATCCTCCCGTCACATGATGAAGATCAGAACGTCCAGGTTCTAAGGAACGTCAGGTTGTTCCATCAGGCTCTTTAGAACCCAGAACCTTAGAGGAAAAACTCTGACGGTTCTGGTTCTACAACGTTGATCATTTTTCTGAGTTAAACGTCAGAAAAAAAAGAACAAAACAGCAATTTTTTGGAATCTTAGGATGACTCTTAGGCTGAACCTGAAATCCCTGCTGATGATGTCATCAGTGCTCATTAAATGTGTTTAAAGTGCTGACTCATGATGGAGACACAGACGGGACAAATAGAGACAATCTTGACTGATTGACAAAAACACACAACTGGTCTGGAAAAGATGAAGCCGAAACCTGCAGAGGATCAGGAGATCCTGGAACAAACCCGAGGTTCCTGTTTTAGAGTCTGGACACGAGAACGAGGGAACACTGACTCACACACACATGCAGACACACACACAAACACACACACACATGCTGACAGAGTCACAGACTCACACAGGTTGTGTGTTACACAGGTTTATTGGTGATACAACATGATACACATACAATCTTCACGGTTAGACAAACATCACAGGCCGTCCGTGAGGCCTTCAGGTGCACCTGGTCAGTCGGTGACTCTCATCATCATCAGCGTGTTTACACAAATGTCGCACACGTGTGCTCTCAGACACACACCAGCAGCCCTGTGAGAAGCATGGCTTACAAAAAGCTGTAGAAAAATACTCTTAAAAAATCAAACACACAAAGAGCAGCAGCTACTTGGAATGTTCTGGATCAGATGTGTTGGAGAACCCGTCTTCTGGGTTTACGGCAGGAACGTCGAACAGTCTGTGTTCACGTTAAGGTGATGCACACACCAGCAACACAACGAGACATCGGGAGGAAGCCTCATGAAGCCTCATGAAGCCTCACGAAGCCTCATGAAGCCTCACGAAGCCTCATGAAGCCTCATGAAACCTCATGAAGCCTCACGAAGCCTCAGCTAGGTCTAGTTAGCAGCTAATAATTGAAACAGGAAACGGATCATCTTAAAAACTAATCCACGCTGTTACAGAGTTTCCTTCATCACAAGGTGAGTGTTGGCAGTTTTTTCAAACTTTTTTAACTTTACAACAGGAAGTCAAACAGAAAAACCTAAAACTGGACTTTGTTTTTGGGAGGGGCATCTCTCTCATGGAAACATGGCGGACGCCAGCGCCCAAACACCAGGGAGCGCCGCTGGACACGATGAAGGTGGAGTTTGTGCAAACTAATCATTAGTTTGTGCATTTATGTGGTTCTGCCTGCAGTAGAAACGCTAACATTTGTTTTTATGAATCAGTTTTTGATCTGACTCGTCTGCGATAGGTGGTTTGGGGTTGTTGTATGCTAGGCTAACGCTACTGTAGCATCGTGCTAACGAACAGAAGAACACTTTCTACTGTCCATGTGCTACATTTGTGCTTCACATTCTAGCTGGCGCTAAGTTGGCAGTTATTGTGTTACTGAGTTAGTCGGATTAAAAAACTACTTTGTCACAGTTGTTAGTTACTTGGATAAAGCTAAGGAGCTGTTAGCATCTATGCTAACCCTACTTCAAATCTCTTTTGGCGATAATTAGCACATTTATGCTCGGAGGTGAAGGTAAAGGAAACACAGGTGTTCCTGTTGGAAGCTGCTGAGACGGTTGTCCCGGTGGGAAGTCTGGATTTGGGGAAATATCTGGATGTGAGTTTTTCCTGACAGATTAGAAGAGGAAGCTAGCGAACGGAATAAAGTCAGTGAGTTCAGTGAAGTGAAGAATTCCTCTTCTAAACAGCTAAAATACAACACAAAACATCATATAACTTTCAATCAAAAGTAAAATAGAAAAGACTTTGGCTACTTTCTGACCTCGAACCACAAACCAAACTGGCAGACGTTTAGTTTCAGTCAAACTTTTTAAACCATGGAGTTTGTTTAATCTCTTGGTGCCTTAAATGTATTTAGTGATGCTCCCATGAATTTAATAACAAACGTTCTCTATCAGCATTCAAACGGAACAGAAAGTCTGACGTTATGCAGATGACACCATCTTTATGGAATTGAGCTTCAGTCTCAGTCAAATGTAAAGTTTTTGTGTGAATGGAAAAGAAAAAGAACTTGTCATCCTGGAAACGTCAAAACCTTAAGCTTGATGGTTGGAGGTTCGATGGCGTCTCTGAATAACAAACCAACATCTGCTCGGAATCAAATGTGGAACCACTGCGACCATCTGCTAGCTGACTAGTTAGCATCTGTGTGGCGGTTAGCATCTGACGCTGTGGGCCGGATGCAGGCGGAGGAAGTGAAGACGTGTTCTCACTGACATCACTTCCTCTAGGAAGGCCGTCAGTCGCTCAGGTAGGTGTGGATGTAGATCTGCTGCCGGATCCAGGGGGTGAAGTGCGTCACGTTGCTGTAGACTCCGGGTCCCAGCACTTTGCTGAAGCACACGCTGCCCCAGGACGTCAGGCCGAACAGCGTCCAGCGCCCGCCGTCCGCGTCCTCGCACACCAGCGGTCCGCCGCTGTCGCCCTGAGCCCGCAGCAGCGGCACGAGCAGACGGATAAAGAAAAAACACCTTTAGGGTTATTTTAAGTCCGTAACCCCGAGACACTAGAACAGGGGTCAGGAACCTTTTTGGCCGAGAGAGCCATAAACGCCGCATATTTTTAAATGTAATTTCGAAAGAGCCATACAATAATGAATTGTATCTTTCCCACACTGAGACTTAACCTCTTTTAGGGTTCTTTATTCTGGTTACTGTAGACAGCAACAAACGCCGTACAATTAATTCAGCAACTCCTGAATCTCTGCCGCCGAGACGAGAGCGCTTCTACCAAATTTATATTTCTTCCCTGCCGGAACAGCCCTCCCATTTCCCTTATTCGGCCAATAGCGGAACCCCATTGGTCCAAAGTCCTTAACGACAGGCTGAGTGACAGAACTGAGGGCCAATCAGATCTCTGCTTGATGCATTCAATGAACTCCAGAACTTAGAACGCAACCCAACAGCCACCAGTTAAACTCAGTCCGCTACATGTTTAAAACTAAATATACAAGTGAATGTGTGCATTTAATGTAATTTCAACATTTTTAAAGTACAATAAGTCTGTGGATTCTTTTTTAATAACATTATTATGCTGTTGCTAATAAATGATGAGTATTTCTTACCATTATTACAAATTCTGGTGCTGTGTGGTTTTGCTGATGGTCTAGTCTGGTTGATACGTGTTGAGTTTCTGCTTCATGCAGGTGTTGAGACTTTAAACTTGATCTTAGCTCTGAATGTTCTTTAGATGTGAGACAGACTGCTCACATGCAGATGTGGAGCCAAACACATACTCACACACTGTAGTATCTGACGGGCAGCGTGTTTTAAATTTTGACTATCCCTGCGCGATTCACCTTGCTGTCTGTGACCCCCTTTTGTCCTCACACATCCCGCTCTTTCTCAAAGACGGGAACAAGCAGTTGAAGAGGCAGGTTTTAGGCTGTTATAAACTCTGTGAAATAATAGATGATAGTAAATTGATAGTGGTGCAGATTTATTTTCTCCAAGCACCACTACTACCCGCCCCCCTTGGCATCGCACCTGAGAAGGACTGGTCTAATGAAAAAAAAAAGCATAATTAAAGATTTGTCTGCGAGCCACATGTGACCATCAAAAGAGCCATATATGGCTCGCGAGCCATAGGTTCCTGACCCCTGACCTAGAACCTGAGAACGGCGGCTCTGCTCCTTTCAGGTTAAAAACTGAGCTGTACCATGCAGGAGTCGACGGTTCCCGCCTCGTAGCCGGCGCACAGCATCCTGGCAGTGATGGTCTTCATGTCGAAGTAGGACTGGCACTGCGGCAGCGAGATGATGCGCACCTCGCCCTCCTGCAGCTTGAAGGGCACTGGGACACAAACGCCGTAGTCAGCAGACAAGACACGCCCCCTTTAGACGTGACGGTTTCAACATGGCTGAAATGTCCGTCTGTGCGGGTTCAACGCAGAAATTCCTTCAACTAGCAGATCCAAACGTCACTTCATCTGATGTCCTTCAGTCCACCTTAACAGGACATCAGTGACGACTCTCCACCAGCAGGGGGAGACATAAACCAGCAGCTGGACTTCTGCTGAGCTGCAAACTCTCACTGTGTCTGAACGTCACAGTTTATTTATTGATATGAGCTGAATCAAACAAGGCGGCGTGAAGTTAAATCTACAGATGCAGTAAAATATAAAATAAATGAAATAGTAAAACAGGAACACTGATAAAAGCACCAGCAAGTTAAAAAAAGGAAAAGGACCAACGTGAAGCCCCGCCCACATTTCCCTGGTCTTTCTCCACATTCATGTCATCACTTCCTGTTTCCAAAGTGTGTTCAGATTTAATCTTTTTTTCTTACAGATGTGATAAAAAAAATGATTAAAAAGTCTTTTTTATATGATTTTCTGAATCTGTAAAAAAGCAGCAATAAGGTTTGGAGTTTTTTATTTCATCATCATGTTTGTTTTTTCACAATAAAAGCATGTGTGGCGGTTCTGAATGCTAACATTTAGCTCAGCCAGATGACTCAGAAGAATTCTTTTACTTTTGCCTGAACTGAAGTGTTTTTGTGCGGTGGAAGTGACGAGGTGCTTTTATTTTGAAATGAACAGTAATATTTATCACTGAAAAGAGACGATGGATTTTCTCTCTTCATCCACAGTCTTCCTCAGTGTCTTTCAGGTCAGCAGGTCGGATCCTCATTGGGGGTCTGACCTGCTGACCTTTGGTCCAGACATGTGAAGCTCTAATGGAGTTCGTTCCCTCCCCTCCCCCCATGGAAGCCACGCCCCCAAAGCGTGGTGAAGGTGTGGACTCACTCCGGTTGCCCATGTGACCCCATCCGGTGATGTAGCAGTAGGAGTCGGGGGAGGGGAGCTGGCCGGGCCGTGGCAGACACACGGGCCGGACGAACGCCGTCTCCTCCACCTGCCAGTCAAACACGGACACGTCAGTTCTGCCGCAGCGCGTCTATGACGCAGCCGGGCGGTGCCGTCTGACCTCAGAGTCCAGCTGCACCACGCTGATGTCGTAGTCGACCACGGCGCGGTTGTAGCGCGGGTGGACGATGATGGAGCGCACGCCGCGGCTCTGGCTGTGGGCGCCGGGATGGTCCAGGTTGGTCAGGCCCAGGACCACCTTCCAGAGGTCGGCGCTCTCCCTCCTAACAAACACGCATGCCTCAGTGACGGCCAATCACAGTGCAGCGCTCGTGAACAAGCCCCGCCCTCACCCTTCAAAGCAGTGGGCCACGGTCAGAGCCCACTTCCGGGCGATGAGCACGCAGCCGCAGACGTGCCCGCTTTGACCGCTCTGCAGCGAGCACTGCCAAGGCCACGCCCCCTGCCGGGACACCCGCCCTCCCAGGATCCGCTTCCTCCTGTGGCGGGTCACGCCCCCGACCTGACGTTGGCCGCACTCTGAAAGGGTGAACGGCATTAAGGCCCAGACGGCTGAGGCCCCGCCCACAGAGGACGGGAGCTGCTGCTGAAGGTTGTTATGGAGTGGCGGTGGGCGGGGCTTACCCTCCCTGGTGCAGAGGACAGAAACCCTCCTCCTGGAGTGACAGGCATGGCTGCAGGGAACACAGAACCGGTCAGAACCTGAAGAACAAAGGGGGGGGTCTCAGGAGGTCCAAACTGGTACCTTCTCTTCTCCAGCCGGGCCTGCAGAGCAGAACCGTTCCTCAGGTTCCACTCCGGATGAACATGTAACCAACGGCGACGGCCCGCGACGCCAGGCTGATCTGTTACCATGGAAACAGAGGAAGGAACCCTGCAGAAAACCACAGGGGGGGGGTCACCTTGTAGGCCGGTTTGGAAAGTGTGTATGAGTGATACTGGGGGGCGGGGCCTGAGTGGTAACCTGACAGGTAACAGTAGGAAATGTTCTGCATCCTACAAACAACAAACAAAAAAAACAACAAACACAACAAAAAAAGACAAACAAACAGGGGCCTGTTGCACAAAAGTAGGATAAGGGATTAAGCCAGGATATCTTGGTGATCCGGTTGCACTAAAGCTGGATAGGGGGCAGGAGGATATGTTATGGTATAAGTTACCATGGAGATTTATTCTGTGGAGCTAGCCTGCTCCAGACCAGGCTAAATTCCAGGATCTATTTAATCTCATCCCTAATGTCAGTCAGCAGTTGCCACAAATGGAAACCAATAGTTATTTCACCGCTCACTATACATTGTTATCACATATAACTAGACCCACTGTCATTATTTAAACGTTCGTGATCATTAATGTCAATCATTTTGGATAAATAATGTGTTTTAGATGATGTTGCTATCATTAGATAATTTACGGTTTCCCATAGACTATAAGGCTATATGTAAAATGATAGAATATTAGGGTCACAGAGGGAAAAAAAGACAAGTCATAATATTGGAACCAGTTGTTTTAAAGGAGGACAGTTGTTAAAATGACAGATGTGGGGCATTTCGTGAAATTGTACTTCAGTATGGTTTCATAAACGAATACATGCTGATGTGCCAGAATATGAAGTATCACATTGTCATAACTATCAAAACTGTAAAAAGAATCTGTTGCTTTTCTGCAGAAAGAACCAGCCTCATAAATTTATGACTTTATCCTTTTTTCCTTAGTGGGCCCTAGTACTCTGTCATATAAAATAATACACATTCCATATGAATATGAAAACACAATGAGTAACATTATGTTCCTTTATTGAATAAGGACAAAACAAAGCAGGTCAACTACACTCAAAAAACTTTCACTTTGAATGAACATAAAAAAATATGGAAATGATTTCCACATGATTAGATGACGTTACTTGAAGAAAAATGAATCATACTGATCCTACTTAATGTACTTAGGTTCAAACTAATACATTTAAATTGATTCAATCTAAACCCAACTTTAAATTAATATTGTTGCTCACTCTCAAAAGATAAAAGTTGATCCAACTTAACTGAATCACTTCAATAGGCTCCGTGCACGTAACTAAGGAGTTCTACTGCCGCCGCCTTGAGTGTCAGGCCGACCATTTCACCCGTTTTCTACAAGCTCTCCCGAAAATCAACGTGAACGACATCTACAGGATTGTCGACCAGTGCGTGGTTACATGGGCAAAATATCATGTCGAAAAATATCGTGTCGAAAATACCAAAAGGAAATGAGTCCCATTTTAAACAAACCTTTGCTGTCACACATATTCATGCAGTAGCTCGGTAAAATACGAGGCGATCTTCCAAACATGCTTTTATTAATGTTATGAATATTATGAAGTGCCTGTTCGCTCATCATTTTATATTTAATCTGTGTGGTCAGTGCTTTTTTGTGGAAGAATGGAGCTGGAAGAAGAACCTAGTGTTAGGATAGGCTAACAACATTAGCCTTTTGATGGAGACAAAATCCAGGACAAACCATGCTGGAAACGCTGCAATCTGCATCCTGGCTGCACGTAAATGTCTGGGAATGACATCAGCCTTTATTTGTCGGAGCACAACT
This sequence comes from Oryzias sinensis, assembly GCA_037389245.1. Lineage (NCBI taxonomy): Eukaryota > Metazoa > Chordata > Actinopteri > Beloniformes > Adrianichthyidae > Oryzias > Oryzias sinensis. Next base: position 10,256,929 of record CM074497.1, on the reverse strand, counting down.
ACAAACACAGTTCCGTGTGATTCTTTGAACAGTTTCTAAGGACTGAGCGGCATTTCTGCTCTGAAAAGTTCACACACTGTGTGCTCTGCTCTGTCCTCGCGAGTCCGGCGCGGCGGTTCGGCTCGCAGTCCGAATTCTCACACATAACAAAACAAAACGCACACGTAACAAAGCACCCTCCCCTCAAACACATTAATAAATCCAGCTGCTCTGCTCAGTCAGAGAGGTTCACTCGGTCCACTGGCACCGGAGCCCAAGAGCAGAGCTCGGATGCCGGGTCCAGACGTCAGTGGGCACGCATCCCCCCCGCATCTCCCTCCTGAGGGGTGAAAGAGACGGGAGAGCCAGCGGGGCGAGAGCGGAGCGGCGCTTTTCACGGGGCGTCTGCAGAGCCACACACGTCTATGCGTGATGTAACCCAGAGCAGCAGCGACACACGATCGGTATACCCAGCCATCTCCATCGGAAAGAAATTTTGATCCGAACGAGTCTGACCGGGGCAAAGTACTCCGAACGGCGTGTTTACATGACGCATTTTCTTTCTGATTGCTGCAAATACGAAACATGACTCGTCTTGCTTGGGGTGAAGTCCTCCCGCCGTGTTCACCGTCCATTCGGCTCTCACCGACACATATACTGGAAAGCTATGAAAGCTTATATTAGTACTGTTGTACTTTGACAAATTCGCACACGGGTACACAACAATGTTGTGATGTCTTTGTCACGCGTTGAAACACCAAACGCCTCTCTTTTACCCGAAATCCGCTCCTATTTACTCAAAACTAGCAACTCAACAAAACTCCCCACAACAATAACACGACCAACAGGAAGTTGTCGGCCTCACACTCGAAACACGGAAGTTAACCGGAAGTTCTGTCGTGCACGTAGGCTATTGGTCACAACTTATTAAATTAAGTATATTCAATTTAAATTTGTATGACTACCCAGCACAATTTATGTTGATCTAACCTAAATTTTTATTTTTTGGTTTAATTTTATTTATAAATCTGACATAGGTAATGTTTTCCAAAGTTACAACCAATGGGTTTTAATTTTCACATCAAATACATGAATTACACAGCAAAGTCCCACATCACAAGACAGGAGCTCTAATACCGTGAAAACTGTCTTAAGTATTGCAACATTAACATTTTACCGCACAAGGCGGTTGGTGATCATCCTCTACCAAACTCTAACTCATGGTGCAGAAAAAAATAAACATATCAGTTTAAATCACTAGTTAAAAGAGAGTAAAACAGCTAGACAATAAAACCCATGGACAAAAACTCACACTTAGACCCCAATCTGCCCAGATAGACAAAGAAAATGGAATCCCACAATTCCTTGCGATTACTAATGTATCCAATTTAACGGTATCATGTTGGATCAACGTTTTTTGAGTGCAGTTTGCCTGCTTTGTTTTGTCCTTATTCAATAAAGGAACATAATGTTACTCATTGTGTTTTTATATTCCCACTGAGGAAAAAGGATAAAGTCATAAATTTATGAGGCTGGTTCTTTCTGCAGAAAAGCAACATATTCTTTTTACAGTTCTGATAGTTATGACAATGTGATACTTCATATTCTGGCACATCAGCATGACTTCATTTATGAAACCATACTGAAGGACAATTTCAGGAAATGCCCCACATCTGTCATTTTAACAACTGTCCTCCTTTAGAACAACTGGTTCCAATATTATGACTTGTCTTTTTTTCCCTCTGTGGCCCTAATGTTTTATCATTTTACATATAGCCTTATAGTCTATGGGAAACTATAAATTATCTAATGATAGCAACATCATCTAAAACTCATTATTTATCCAGAATGATTGAAATTAATGATCACTAACATTTAAATAATGACAGTGGGTCTAGTTATATGTGATAACAATGTATAGTGAGCAGTGAAATAACTATTGGTTTCCATTTGTGGCGACTGCTGACTGACATTAGGGATGAGATTAAATAGATCCTGGAATTTAGCCTGGTCTGGAGCTTCCTGGGGGGTATTCCAGGAAGCATGTTTAAACTCCCCTGACTCCAAGCCTGAACTCTGGCTGAAATCCTCCTGAACTTGCTTACTCTGGGTATGTCGGTTCCAAAAGACCGGATATGAGTTAGCGTAATTACGCTCCACTTAGTAACCCTGGGTTAATGCACGTGCACAGCAGGTATATAAAGACATTCTCAATGGATCGTAGATTTCTGAAGTCACCATGGAAACGCGTGGAGAAAAAAAAAAAGAAAGCGCGACACTTGAGACGGAAGTGAGACGGAGTCTGAGATTTTAATGACGGCGGATAAAGATTATACGTCCATCAAAAAAGTAACACGGCTAAATCATCAAAAAAAGAGAACAAAGTAAACATATTTATCTAACTAAATGTCACATTACTCCATTAATCTTTCTTCCATCTTAATTACTTATATTTCTTGAACTCTCATATGTCTAAGTTTGAGCCGGCAGATATGCTAATTTTTTTAACGGTTAAAAGAACGGAAAAAAATGCACGGAGTGCAAAAATTCATCACAGGATATCCATCACTGTCATAACAGGGTTGGGTGGTAGGGGTGCTATATAAACTCATCATCCTCTCCTTCACTCTCACTCATGGTGCAGAGACGTAAGCTCAGTAGGACAAAATTACTTGGCAAAACACGGTGAAACACAGTAAAACAGTAAAACAACTAAACACATTTAGTCAAAAACCCACACTTAAACCCAAATCCGTCAAGACAGGCAAAGGGAATGATATCCCACAATCCCTTGCGGTGCCAATCAAACAGCAGCATCAAAGTTACACCTACTTAATTGAATTAATTTGAACGAAAGTAAAAAATAACTGTCTGAAAACTACATGTTATTTTTAAACTGACTTAAAAAAAAATGATGTATCTTAACTGAAGCAAATAATGAAGTTAGATCAAAGTATAAAGTTTATTTTTCCAGCATCCATATGTGGTCTTATCAGCCTCTCACGGTGGAAAAAATATTATCTGAGCTTCTTCATCCACTAAATCATCTTCAAATGGACACGCCATGCTGCTTCACCTCTCTGAAAACAAACTAACCTTCAACTAAACCTGCTCCAGACCAGGTTATGTTCAGAGCATGAGTTGCTATGGCAACTTGACCTACCCTGAAACATACCTCCATTTCTGGAACCCAAAGCTGAGGTTATCCACTTCCTTAGCCTCAAACTTACCGTGGGAGCTAGCAGAACCTGCTTTCTGGAATACCCCCCAGATTTAGTGCAACCGGATCACCAAGATATCCTGGCTTAATCCCTTATCCTACTTTTGTGCAACAGGCCCCTGGTAACAAACAACAAACACAACATACAAACAGGAAACAAAGAAACAACAAACAAACAAACAGACAATAAACAACCAACCAAACAACAAACTAACAAAAAAAGACCACAAACAAAAACAACAAACACACAGACAAGACACAAACAAAACGGCAACAAACAAACAAAAAACAACAACAAACAGACAACACACATGCAACAAACACAACAAAAACAAAGAGACAACACACACAACAAACGAACAGACAACAAACAAACAGTCAACAAACAAACAACAAACTAGCAAGGGCCTGTTTCAGAAAGGAGGTTCAACCAACTCTGAGGTTGAACTTGAACTCTGAGTTGGTCAATCTAGAGATTAACAACTCTGAGTTTTCAGTTTCAGAGAAGCTGATCCGCGTTAGATCAATCAACTCTGAGTGGACTGATTCGGAGGTGAGCGTGCGCACCGCGACTATAAGAAGCCATTATCAATGGAGCGCAGATATCACGAGTCACCATGGCAACCGTGAAAAAAAGAGGCCTGCGTATTTTTCTCCAGCTGAACTTGACGTGCTGCTGCAGAGTTACAGTGAATATGAGCAGATATTCCAGAAGAAAAGCAACACCGCTGCATCTGCAAAACAGAGACAGTTAGCGTGGAAAACATAGCTGCTCAAGTTAATGCCTAAGTTTGCATTTAAATCATTGTTATAAAATATTGGCTGTAATAACTTTCTAAATAGCGTACGGTGTGAAATACAAAATGGGGATATTTAGGTGTACTTTTGAAGTGTTATTCCTGGTGTAAATGCATGAAATGCTGCATAGTGCACAGAACCAATCTGGGGGAAAATGCATTTAACGTCGGTAATGTTTAGAGGACTTTTTTGTTAACCTTCCCCTCTAGCAAACGTTGGTCAGTTTAATATTAATACATGCAATTGTGTTTTTAAAAGTGAACTTTTGTCTACCCTTGTATTGATCAAGTGGTATAGGTTTATATGGGATTAAGAAAGTAAGCAGTGGTAGAAAATTGTGTTTCCAAAAAGTAATTGTTACATTAATCTAATTCAATGTC